>JAEIFQ010000840.1:0-141223 GCA_018904025.1 Zaprionus vittiger | reverse complement strand
AATTTACAACCAAATTAAGGGTTTTTCGTTCGATATTTTCCACAATTTTCACCGCAAAAAGACTTTTCGAAGGACATTTTATACTATTTATGACTACCTCTATCAACTTAGTAGCAAAATATCGAAATTTACTAAATTTTGGAATGAATTTGGATTGAAAATGTTGTAAGGGGGGTGCTTTCGAAAATTCAAATTCAAATTTACACACAAATTTACACCCAAATTAAGGGTTTTTCTTCGATATTTTCCACAATTTTTATCGCAAAGACTTTTCGAAGGACATTTTATACTACTTATGACTACCTCTATCAATTTAAGTCAAAATATCAAAATTCTAAATTTTGCAAAATTTTGAAAATGTTGTAAGGGGGGTGCTTCGAAATTCAATTCAAATTTACACCTAAATTAAGGGTTTTTCTTCGATATTTTTCACAATTTTTATCGCAAAGACTTTTCGAAGGACATTTTATACTACTTATGACTACCTCTATCAATTTAAGTCAAAATATCAAAATTCTAAATTTTGAAAAATTTTGAAAATGTTGTAAGGGGGTGCTTCGAAAAATTCAAATTCAAATTTACACCTAAATTAAGGGTTTTACTTCGATATTTTCCACAATTTTTACCGCAAAGACTTTTCGAAGGACATTTTATACTACTTATGACTAGCTCTATCAATTTAAGTCAAAATATCAAAATTCTAAATTTTGAAAAATTTTGAAAATGTTGTAAGGGGGGGTGCTTCGAAAAAATTCAAATTCAAATTTACACCTAAATTAAGGGTTTTTCTTCGATATTTTCCACAATTTTCACCGCAAAGACTTTTCGAAGGACATTTTATACTATTTATGACTAGCTTTATCAATTTAAGTCAAAATATCAAAATTCTAAATTTTGAAACATTTTGAAAATGTTGTAAGGGGGGTGCTTCGAAAAATTCAAATTCAAATTTACACCTAAATTAAGGGTTTTTCTTCGATATTTTCCACAATTTTCACCGCAAAGACTTTTCGAAGGACATTTTATACTATTTATGACTAGCTTTATCAATTTAAGTCAAAATATCGAAATTCTAAATTTTGAAAAATTTTGAAAATGTTGTAAGGGGGGTGCTTCGAAAAATTCAAATTAAAATTTACACCTAAATTAAGGGTTTTTCTTCGATATTTTCCACAATTTTCATCGCAAAGACTTTTCGAAGGACATTTTATACTATTTATGACTAGCTTTATCAATTTAAGTCAAAATATCGAAATTCTAAATTTTGAAAAATTTTGAAAATGTTGTAAGGGGGTGCTTCGAAAAATTCAAATTCAAATTTACACCTAAATTAAGGGTTTTTCTTCGATATTTTCCACAATTTTCACCGTAAAGACTTTTCGAAGGACATTTTATACTATTTATGACTAGCTTTATCAATTTAAGTCAAAATATCAAAATTCTAAATTTTGAAAAATTTTGAAAATGTTGTAAGGGGGGTGCTTCGAAAAATTCAAATTCAAATTTACACCTAAATTAAGGGTTTTTCTTCGATATTTTTCACAATTTTCACCGCAAAGACTTTTCGAAGGACATTTTATACTACTTATGACTAGCTCTATCAACTTAAGTCAAAATATCAAAATTCTAAATTTTGAAAAATTTTGAAAATGTTGTAAGGGGGGTGCTTCGAAAAATTCAAATTCAAATTTACACCTAAATTAAGGGTTTTTCTTCGATATTTTCCACAATTTTCACCGCAAAGACTTTTCGAAGGACATTTTATACTATTTATGACTAGCTTTATCAATTTAAGTCAAAATATCGAAATTCTAAATTTTGAAAAATTTTGAAAATGTTGTAAGGGGGGTGCTTCGAAAAATTCAAATTCAAATTTACACCTAAATTAAGGGTTTTTCTTCGATATTTTCCACAATTTTCATCGCAAAGACTTTTCGAAGGACATTTTATACTATTTATGACTAGCTTTATCAATTTAAGTCAAAATATCTATATTCTAAATTTTGAAAAATTTTGAAAATGTTGTAAAGGGGGTGCTTCGAAAAATTCAAATTCAAATTTACACCTAAATTAAGGGTTTTCTTCGATATTTTCCACAATTTCCACCGTAAAGACTGTTCGAAGGACATTTTATACTACTTATGACTACCTCTATCAATTTAAGTCAAAATATCAAAATTCTAGCTTTTGAAAAATTTTGAAAATGTTGTAAGGGGGGTGCTTCGAAAAATTCAAATTCAAATTTACACCTAAATTAAGGGTTTTACTTCGATATTTTCCACAATTTTTATCGCAAAGACTTTTCGAAGGACATTTTATACTACTTATGACTACCTCTATCAATTTAAGTCAAAATATCAAAATTCTAAATTTTGAAAAATTTTGAAAATGTTGTAAGGGGGGTGCTTCGAAAAATTCAAATTCAAATTTACAACCAAATTAAGGGTTTTTCTTCGATATTTTTCACAATTTTCACCGCAAAGACTTTTTGAAGGACATTTTATACTACTTATGACTACCTCTATCAACTTAAGTCAAAATATCAAAATTCTAAATTTTGAAAAATTTTGAAAATGTTGTAAGGGGGGTGCTTTATCACAAATTTACACCTAAATTAAGGGTTTTTCTTCGATATTTTCCACAATTTTCATCGCAAAGACTTTTCGAAGGACATTTTATACTATTTATGACTAGCTTTATCAATTTAAGTCAAAATATCGATATTCTAAATTTTGAAAAATTTTGAAAATGTTGTAAGGGGGGTGCTTCAAAAAATTCAAATTCAAATTTACACCTAAATTAAGGGTTTTTCTTCGATATTTTTCACAATTTTCATCGTAAAGACTGTTCGAAGGACATTTTATACTACTTATGACTAGCTTTATCAATTTAAGTCAAAATATCAAAATTCTAAATTTTGAAAAATTTTGAAAATGTTGTAAGGGGGGTGCTTCGAAATATTCAAATTCAAATTTACACCTAAATTAAGGGTTTTTCTTCGATATTTTTCACAATTTTCACCGCAAAGACTTTTCGAAGGACATTTTATACTACTTATGACTACCTCTATCAACTTAAGTCAAAATATCAAAATTCTAAATTTTGAAAAATGTTGAAAAATTTTGAAAATGTTGTAAGGGGGGTGCTTCGAAAAATTCAAATTCAAATTTACACCTAAATTAAGGGTTTTTCTTCGATATTTTCCACAATTTTCATCGCAAATACTTTTCGAAGGACATTTTATACTATTTATGACTAGCTTTATCAATTTAAGTCAAAATATCGAAATTCTAAATTGTGAAAAATTTTGAAAATGTTGTAAGGGAGGTGCTTCGAAAAATTCAAATTCAAATTTACACCTAAATTAAGGGTTTTTCTTCGATATTTTCCACAATTTTCACCGCAAAGACTTTTTGAAGGAAATTTTATACTACTTATGACTACCTCTATCAACTTAAGTCAAAATATCAAAATTCTTAATTTTGAAAAATTTTGAAAATGTTGTAAGGGGGGTGCTTTATCACAAATTTACACCTAAATTAAGGGTTTTTCTTCGATATTTTCCACAATTTTTATCGCAAAGACTTTTCGAAGGACATTTTATACTACTTATGACTACCTCTATCAATTTAAGTCAAAATATCAAAATTCTAGCTTTTGAAAAATTTTGAAAATGTTGTAAGGGGGGTGCTTCGAAAAATTCAAATTCAAATTTACACCTAAATTAAGGGTTTTACTTCGATATTTTCCACAATTTGTATCGCAAAGACTTTTCGAAGGACATTTTATACTACTTATGACTACCTCTATCAATTTAAGTCAAAATATCAAAATTCTAAATTTTGAAAAATTTTGAAAATGTTGTAAGGGGGGTGCTTCGAAAAATTCAAATTCAAATTTACAACCAAATTAAGGGTTTTTCTTCGATATTTTCACAATTTTCACCGCAAAGACTTTTTGAAGGACATTTTATACTACTTATGACTACCTCTATCAACTTAAGTCAAAATATCAAAATTCTAAATTTTGAAAAATTTTGAAAATGTTGTAAGGGGGGTGCTTTATCACAAATTTACACCTAAATTAAGGGTTTTTCTTCGATATTTTCCACAATTTTCATCGCAAAGACTTTTCGAAGGACATTTTATACTATTTATGACTAGCTTTATCAATTTAAGTCAAAATATCGAAATTCTAAATTTTGAAAAATTTTGAAAATGTTGTAAGGGGGTGCTTCGAAAAATTCAAATTCAAATTTACACCTAAATTAAGGGTTTTTCTTCGATATTTTCCACAATTTTCATCGCAAAGACTTTTCGAAGGACATTTTATACTACTTATGACTACCTCTATCAATTTAAGTCAAAATATCAAAATTGTAAATTTTGAAAAATTTTGAAAATGTTGTAAGGGGGTGCTTCGAAAAATTCAAATTCAAATTTACACCTAAATTAAGGGTTTTTCTTCGAGATTTTCCACAATTTTCATCGCAAAGACTTTACGAAGGACATTTTATACTACTTATGACTACCTCTATCAATTTAAGTCAAAATATCAAAATTGTAAATTTTGAAAAATTTTGAAAATGTTGTAAGGGGGTGCTTCGAAAAATTCAAATTCAAATTTACACCTAAATTAAGGGTTTTTCTTCGATATTTTCCACAATTTTCATCGCAAAGACTTTTCGAACGACATTTTATACTATTTATGACTAGCTTTATCAATTTAAGTCAAAATATCGATATTCTAAATTTTGAAAAATTTTGAAAATGTTGTAAGGGGGGTGCTTCGAAAAATTCAAATTCAAATTTACACCTAAATTAAGGGTTTTTCTTCCATATTTTCCACAATTTTCACCGCAAATACTTTTCGAAGGACATTTTATACTATTTATGACTAGCTTTATCAATTTAAGTCAAAATATCGAAATTCTAAATTTTGAAAAATTTTGAAAATGTTGTAAGGGGGGTGCTTCGAAAAATTCAAATTCAAATTTACACCTAAATTAAGGGTTTTTCTTCGATATTTTCCACAATTTTCACCGCAAAGACTTTTCGAAGGACATTTTATACTATTTATGACTAGCTTTATCAATTTAAGTCAAAATATCGAAATTCTAAATTTTGAAAAATTTTGAAAATGTTGTAAGGGGAGGTGCTTCGAAAAATTCAAATTCAAATTTACACCTAAATTAAGGGTTTTTCTTCGATATTTTCCACAATTTTCACCGCAAAGACTTTTCGAAGGAAATTTTATACTATTTATGACTAGCTTTATTAATTTAAGTCAAAATATCGAAATTCTAAATTTTGAAAAATTTTGAAAATGTTGTAAGGGGGGTGCTTCGAAAAATTCAAATTCAAATTTACACCTAAATTAAGGGTTTTTCTTCGATATTTTCCACAATTTTCATCGCAAAGACTTTTCGAAGGACATTTTACACTACTTATGACTACCTCTATCAATTTAAGTCAAAATATCAAAATTCTAAATTTTGAAAAATTTTGAAAATGTTGTAAGGGGGGTGCTTTATCACAAATTTACACCTAAATTAAGGGTTTTTCTTCGATATTTTCCACAATTTTCATCGCAAAGACTTTTCGAAGGACATTTTATACTATTTATGACTAGCTTTATCAATTTAAGTCAAAATATCGAAATTCTAAATTTTGAAAATGTTGTAAGGGGGGTGCTTCGAAAATTCAAATTCAAATTTACACCTAAATTAAGGGTTTTTCTTCGATATTTTCCACATTTTTCATCGCAAAGACTTTTCGAACGACATTTTATACTATTTATGACTAGCTTTATCAATTTAAGTCAAAATATCGATATTCTAAATTTTGAAAAATTTTGAAAATGTTGTAAGGGGGTGCTTCGAAAAATTCAAATTCAAATTTACACCTAAATTAAGGGTTTTTCTTCGATATTTTCCACAATTTTCATCGTAAAGACTGTTCGAAGGACATTTTATACTACTTATGACTAGCTTTATCAATTTAAGTCAAAATATCGAAATTCTAAATTTTGAAAAATTTTGAAAAAGTTGTAAGGGGGGTGCTTCGAAAAATTCAAATTCAAATTTACACCTAAATTAAGGGTTTTTCTTCGATATTTTCCACAATTTTCACCGCAAATACTTTTCGAAGGACATTTTATACTATTTATGACTAGCTTTATCAATTTAAGTCAAAATATCGAAATTCTAAATTTTGAAAAATTTTGAAAATGTTGTAAGGGGGGTGCTTCGAAAAATTCAAATTCAAATTTACACCTAAATTAAGGGTTTTTCTTCCATATTTTCCACAATTTTCACCGCAAATACTTTTCGAAGGACATTTTATACTATTTATGACTAGCTTTATCAATTTAAGTCAAAATATCGAAATTCTAAATTTTGAAAAATTTTGAAAATGTTGTAAGGGAGGTGCTTCGAAAAATTCAAATTCAAATTTTCACCTAAATTAAGGGTTTTTCTTCGATATTTTCCACAATTTTCACCGCAAAGACTTTTCGAAGGAAATTTTATACTATTTATGACTAGCTTTATTAATTTAAGTCAAAATATCGAAATTCTAAATTTTGAAAAATTTTGAAAATGTTGTAAGGGGGGTGCTTCGAAAAATTCAAATTCAAATTTACACCTAAATTAAGGGTTTTTCTTCGATATTTTCCACAATTTTCATCGCAAAGACTTTTCGAAGGACATTTTACACTACTTATGACTACCTCTATCAATTTAAGTCAAAATATCAAAATTCTAAATTTTGAAAAATTTTGAAAATGTTGTAAGGGGGGTGCTTTATCACAAATTTACACCTAAATTAAGGGTTTTTCTTCGATATTTTCCACAATTTTCATCGCAAAGACTTTTCGAAGGACATTTTACACTACTTATGACTACCTCTATCAATTTAAGTCAAAATATCAAAATTCTAAATTTTGAAAAATTTTGAAAATGTTGTAAGGGGGGTGCTTTATCACAAATTTACACCTAAATTAAGGGTTTTTCTTCGATATTTTCCACAATTTTCATCGCAAAGACTTTTCGAAGGACATTTTATACTATTTATGACTAGCTTTATCAATTTAAGTCAAAATATCGAAATTCTAAATTTTGAAAATGTTGTAAGGGGGGTGCTTCGAAAAATTCAAATTCAAATTTACACCTAAATTAAGGGTTTTTCTTCGATATTTTCCACATTTTTCATCGCAAAGACTTTTCGAACGACATTTTATACTATTTATGACTAGCTTTATCAATTTAAGTCAAAATATCGATATTCTAAATTTTGAAAAATTTTGAAAATGTTGTAAGGGGGGTGCTTCGAAAAATTCAAATTCAAATTTACACCTAATTTAAGGGTTTTTCTTCGATATTTTTCACAATTTTCATCGTAAAGACTGTTCGAAGGACATTTTATACTACTTATGACTAGCTTTATCAATTTAAGTCAAAATATCGAAATTCTAAATTTTGAAAAATTTTGAAAAAGTTGTAAGGGGGGTGCTTCGAAAAATTCAAATTCAAATTTACACCTAAATTAAGGGTTTTTCTTCGATATTTTCCACAATTTTCATCGCAAAGACTTTTCGAAGGACATTTTATACTATTTATGACTAGCTTCATCAATTTAAGTCAAAATATCGATATTCTATATTTTGAAAAATTTTAAAAATGTTGTAAGGGGGGTGCTTCGAAAAATTCAAATTCAAATTTACACCTAAATTAAGGGTTTTTCTTCGATATTTTCCACAATTTTCACCGCAAATACTTTTCGAAGGACATTTTATACTATTTATGACTAGCTTTATCAATTTAAGTCAAAATATCGAAATTCTAAATTTTGAAAAATTTTGAAAATGTTGTAAGGGGGGTGCTTCGAAAAATTCAAATTCAAATTAACACCTAAATTAAGGGTTTTTCTTCGATATTTTTCACAATTTTCACCGCAAAGACTTTTCGAAGGACATTTTATACTATTTATGACTAGCTTTATCAATTTAAGTCAAAATATCGAAATTCTAAATTTTGAAAAATTTTGAAAATGTTGTAAGGGGGGTGCTTCGAAAAATTCAAATTCAAATTTACAACCAAATTAAGGGTTTTTCTTCGATATTTTTCACAATTTTCACCGCAAAGACTTTTTGAAGGACATTTTATACTACTTATGACTACCTCTATCAACTTAAGTCAAAATATCAAAATTCTAAATTTTGAAAAATTTTGAAAATGTTGTAAGGGGGGTGCTTCGAAAAATTCAAATTCAAATTTACACCTAAATTAAGGGTTTTTCTTCGATATTTTCCACATTTTTCATCGCAAAGACTTTTCGAACGACATTTTATACTATTTATGACTAGCTTTATCAATTTAAGTCAGAATATCGATATTCTAAATTTTGAAAAATTTTGAAAATGTTGTAAGGGGGGTGCTTCGAAAAATTCAAATTCAAATTTACACCTAAATTAAGGGTTTTTCTTCGATATTTTCCACAATTTTCATCGTAAAGACTGTTCGAAGGACATTTTATACTACTTATGACTAGCTTTATCAATTTAAGTCAAAATATCGAAATTCTAAATTTTGAAAAATTTTGAAAATGTTGTAAGGGGGGTGCTTTGAAAAATTCAAATTCAAATTTACACCTAAATTAAGGGTTTTTCTTCGATATTTTCCACAATTTTCACCGCAAATACTTTTCGAAGGACATTTTATACTATTTATGACTAGCTTTATCAATTTAAGTCAAAAAATCGAAATTCTAAATTTTGAAAAATTTTGAAAATGTTGTAAGGGGGGTGCTTCGAAAAATTCAAATTCAAATTTACACCTAAATTAAGGGTTTTTCTTCGATATTTTTCACAATTTTCATCGCAAAGACTTTTCGAAGGACATTTTACACTACTTATGACTACCTCTATCAATTTAAGTCAAAATATCAAAATTCTAAATTTTGAAAAATTTTGAAAATGTTGTAAGGGGGGTGCTTCGAAAAATTCAAATTCAAATTTACACCTAAATTAAGGGTTTTTCTTCGATATTTTTCACAATTTTCACCGCAAAGACTTTTTGAAGGACATTTTATACTACTTATGACTACCTCTATCAACTTAAGTCAAAATATCAAAATTCTAAATTTTGAAAAATTTTGAAAATGTTGTAAGGGGGGTGCTTTATCACAAATTTACACCTAAATTAAGGGTTTTTCTTCGATATTTTCCACAATTTTCATCGCAAAGACTTTTCGAAGGACATTTTATACTATTTATGACTAGCTTTATCAATTTAAGTCAAAATATCGAAATTCTAAATTTTGAAAATGTTGTAAGGGGGGTGCTTCGAAAAATTCAAATTCAAATTTACACCTAAATTAAGGGTTTTTCTTCGATATTTTCCACAATTTTCATCGCAAAGACTTTTCGAAGGACATTTTATAATATTTATGACTAGCTTTATCAATTTAAGTCAAAATATCGAAATTCTAAATTTTGAAAAATTTTGAAAATGTTGTAAGGGGGGTGCTTCGAAAAATTCAAATTCAAATTTACACCTAAATTAAGGGTTTTTCTTCGATATTTTCCACAATTTTCATCGCAAAGACTTTTCGAAGGACATTTTATACTATTTATGACTAGCTTTATCAATTTAAGTCAAAATATCGATATTCTAAATTTTGAAAAATTTTGAAAATGTTGTAAGGGGGGTCCTTCGAAAAATTCAAATTCAAATTTACACCTAAATTAAGGGTTTTTCTTCGATATTTTCCACATTTTTCATCGCAAAGACTTTTCGAAGGACATTTTATACTATTTATGACTAGCTTTATCAATTTAAGTCAAAATATCGATATTCTAAATTTTGAAAAATTTTGAAAATGTTGTAAGGGGGGTGCTTCGAAAAATTCAAATTCAAATTTACACCTAAATTAAGGGTTTTTCTTCGATATTTTCCACAATTTTCACCGCAAATACTTTTCGAAGGACATTTTATACTATTTATGACTAGCTTTATCAATTTAAGTCAAAAAATCGAAATTCTAAATTTTGAAAAATTTTGAAAATGTTGTAAGGGGGGTGCTTCGAAAAATTCAAATTCAAATTTACACCTAAATTAAGGGTTTTTCTTCGATATTTTTCACAATTTTCATCGCAAAGACTTTTCGAAGGACATTTTACACTACTTATGACTACCTCTATCAATTTAAGTCAAAATATCAAAATTCTAAATTTTGAAAAATTTTGAAAATGTTGTAAGGGGGGTGCTTCGAAAAATTCAAATTCAAATTTACAACCAAATTAAGGGTTTTTCTTCGATATTTTTCACAATTTTCACCGCAAAGACTTTTTGAAGGACATTTTATACTACTTATGACTACCTCTATCAACTTAAGTCAAAATATCAAAATTCTAAATTTTGAAAAATTTTGAAAATGTTGTAAGGGGGTGCTTTATCACAAATTTACACCTAAATTAAGGGTTTTTCTTCGATATTTTCCACAATTTTCATCGCAAAGACTTTTCGAAGGACATTTTATACTATTTATGACTAGCTTTATCAATTTAAGTCAAAATATCGAAATTCTAATTTTTGAAAATGTTGTAAGGGGGGTGCTTCGAAAAATTCAAATTCAAATTTACACCTAAATTAAGGGTTTTTCTTCGATATTTTCCACAATTTTCATCGCAAAGACTTTTCGAAGGACATTTTATACTATTTATGACTAGCTTTATCAATTTAAGTCAAAATATCGATATTCTAAATTTTGAAAAATCTTGAAAATGTTGTAAGGGGGGTGCTTCGAAAAATTCAAATTCAAATTTACACCTAAATTAAGGGTTTTTCTTCGATATTTTCCACAATTTTCATCGTAAAGACTGTTCGAAGGACATTTTATACTACTTATGACTAGCTTTATCAATTTAAGTCAAAATATCAAAATTCTAAATTTTGAAAAATTTTGAAAATGTTGTAAGGGGGTGCTTCGAAAAATTCAAATTCAAATTTACACCTAAATTAAGGGTTTGTCTTCGATATTTTCCACAATTTTCATCGCAAAGACTTTTCGAACGACATTTTATACTATTTATGACTAGCTTTATAAATTTAAGTCAAAATATCGAAATTCTAAATTTTGAAAAATTTTGAAAATGTTGTAAGGGGGTGCTTCGAAAAATTCAAATTCAAATTTACACCTAAATTAAGGGTTTTTCTTCGATATTTTCCACAATTTTCATCGCAAAGACTTTTCGAAGGACATTTTACACTACTTATGACTACCTCTATCAATTTAAGTCAAAATATCAAAATTCTAAATTTTGAAAAATTTTGAAAATGTTGTAAGGGGGGTGCTTCGAAAAATTCAAATTCAAATTTACAACCAAATTAAGGGTTTTTCTTCGATATTTTTCACAATTTTCACCGCAAAGACTTTTCGAAGGACATTTTATACTATTTATGACTAGCTTTATCAATTTAAGTCAAAATATCGATATTTTATATTTTGAAAAATTTTAAAAATGTTGTAAGGGGGATGCTTCGAAAAATTCAAATTCAAATTTACACCTAAATTAAGGGTTTTTCATCGATATTTCCCACAATTTTCATCGCAAAGACTTTTCGAAGGACATTTTATACTATTTATGACTAGCTTTATCAATTTAAGTCAAAATATCGATATTCTAAATTTTGCAAAATTTTGAAAATGTTGTAAGGGGGGTGCTTCGAAAAATTCAAATTCAAATTTACACCTAAATTAAGGGTTTTTCTTCGATATTTTCCACAATTTTCACCGCAAATACTTTTCGAAGGACATTTTATACTATTTATGACTAGCTTTATAAATTTAAGTCAAAATATCGAAATTCTAAATTTTGAAAAATTTTGAAAATGTTGTAAGGGGGGTGCTTCGAAAAATTCAAATTCAAATTTACACCTAAATTAAGGGTTTTTCTTCGATATTTTCCACAATTTTCATCGCAAAGACTTTTCGAAGGACATTTTACACTACTTATGACTACCTCATATAAATTAAAATCAATATATAAAATCTTAAATTTGGAAAAATTTTGAAAATGTTGTAAGGGGGGTGCTTCGAAAAATTCAAATTCAAATTTACACCTAAATTAAGGGTTTTTCTTCGATATTTTTCACAATTTTCACCGCAAAGACTTTTCGAAGGACATTTTATACTACTTATGACTACCTCTATCAACTTAAGTCAAAATATCAAAATTCTAAATTTTGAAAAAATTTTGAAAATGTTGTAAGGGGGTGCTTTATCACAAATTTACACCTAAATTAAGGGTTTTTCTTCGATATTTTCCACAATTTTCATCGCAAAGACTTTTCGAAGGACATTTTATACTATTTATGACTAGCTTTATCAATTTAAGTCAAAATATCGAAATTCTAATTTTTGAAAATGTTGTAAGGGGGGGTGCTTCGAAAAATTCAAATTCAAATTTACACCTAAATTAAGGGTTTTTCTTCGATATTTTCCACAATTTTCATCGCAAAGACTTTTCGAAGGACATTTTATACTATTTATGACTAGCTTTATCAATTTAAGTCAAAATATCGATATTCTAAATTTTGAAAAATCTTGAAAATGTTGTAAGGGGGGTGCTTCGAAAAATTCAAATTCAAATTTACACCTAAATTAAGGGTTTGTCTTCGATATTTTCCACAATTTTCATCGCAAAGACTTTTCGAACGACATTTTATACTATTTATGACTAGCTTTATAAATTTAAGTCAAAATATCGAAATTCTAAATTTTGAAAAATTTTGAAAATGTTGTAAGGGGGGTGCTTCGAAAAATTCAAATTCAAATTTACACCTAAATTAAGGGTTTTTCTTCGATATTTTCCACAATTTTCACCGCAAATACTTTTCGAAGGACATTTTATACTATTTATGACTAGCTTTATCAATTTAAGTCAAAATCGAAATTCTAAATTTTGAAAAATTTTGAAAATGTTGTAAGGGGGGTGCTTCGAAAAATTCAAATTCAAATTTACACCTAAATTAAGGGTTTTTCTTCGATATTTTTCACAATTTTCATCGCAAAGACTTTTCGAAGGACATTTTACACTACTTATGACTACCTCTATCAATTTAAGTCAAAATATCAAAATTCTAAATTTTGAAAAATTTTGAAAATGTTGTAAGGGGGTGCTTCGAAAAATTCAAATTCAAATTTACAACCAAATTAAGGGTTTTTCTTCGATATTTTTCACAATTTTCACCGCAAAGACTTTTTGAAGGACATTTTATACTACTTATGACTACCTCTATCAACTTAAGTCAAAATATCAAAATTCTAAATTTTGAAAAATTTTGAAAATGTTGTAAGGGGGGGTGCTTTATCACAAATTTACACCTAAATTAAGGGTTTTTCTTCGATATTTTCCACAATTTTCATCGCAAAGACTTTTCGAAGGACATTTTATACTATTTATGACTAGCTTTATCAATTTAAGTCAAAATATCGAAATTCTAATTTTGAAAATGTTGTAAGGGGGGTGCTTCGAAAAATTCAAATTCAAATTTACACCTAAATTAAGGGTTTTTCTTCGATATTTTCCACAATTTTCATCGCAAAGACTTTTCGAAGGACATTTTATACTATTTATGACTAGCTTTATCAATTTAAGTCAAAATATCGATATTCTAAATTTTGAAAAATCTTGAAAATGTTGTAAGGGGGTGCTTCGAAAAATTCAAATTCAAATTTACACCTAAATTAAGGGTTTTTCTTCGATATTTTCCACAATTTTCATCGTAAAGACTGTTCGAAGGACATTTTATACTACTTATGACTAGCTTTATCAATTTAAGTCAAAATATCAAAATTCTAAATTTTGAAAAATTTTGAAAATGTTGTAAGGGGGGTGCTTCGAAAAATTCAAATTCAAATTTACACCTAAATTAAGGGTTTGTCTTCGATATTTTCCACAATTTTCATCGCAAAGACTTTTCGAACGACATTTTATACTATTTATGACTAGCTTTATAAATTTAAGTCAAAATATCGAAATTCTAAATTTTGAAAAATTTTGAAAATGTTGTAAGGGGGGTGCTTCGAAAAATTCAAATTCAAATTTACACCTAAATTAAGGGTTTTTCTTCGATATTTTCCACAATTTTCATCGCAAAGACTTTTCGAAGGACATTTTACACTACTTATGACTACCTCTATCAATTTAAGTCAAAATATCAAAATTCTAAATTTTGAAAAATTTTGAAAATGTTGTAAGGGGGGTGCTTCGAAAAATTCAAATTCAAATTTACAACCAAATTAAGGGTTTTTCTTCGATATTTTTCACAATTTTCACCGCAAAGACTTTTCGAAGGACATTTTATACTATTTATGACTAGCTTTATCAATTTAAGTCAAAATATCGATATTTTATATTTTGAAAAATTTTAAAAATGTTGTAAGGGGGATGCTTCGAAAATTCAAATTCAAATTTACACCTAAATTAAGGGTTTTTCATCGATATTTCCCACAATTTTCATCGCAAAGACTTTTCGAAGGACATTTTATACTATTTATGACTAGCTTTATCAATTTAAGTCAAAATATCGATATTCTAAATTTTGCAAAATTTTGAAAATGTTGTAAGGGGGGTGCTTCGAAAAATTCAAATTCAAATTTACACCTAAATTAAGGGTTTTTCTTCGATATTTTCCACAATTTTCACCGCAAATACTTTTCGAAGGACATTTTATACTATTTATGACTAGCTTTATAAATTTAAGTCAAAATATCGAAATTCTAAATTTTGAAAAATTTTGAAAATGTTGTAAGGGGGGTGCTTCGAAAAATTCAAATTCAAATTTACACCTAAATTAAGGGTTTTCTTCGATATTTTCCACAATTTTCATCGCAAAGACTTTTCGAAGGACATTTTACACTACTTATGACTACCTCTATCAATTTAAGTCAAAATATCAAAATTCTAAATTTTGAAAAATTTTGAAAATGTTGTAAGGGGGTGCTTCGAAAAAATTCAAATTCAAATTTACAACCAAATTAAGGGTTTTTCTTCGATATTTTTCACAATTTTCACCGCAAAGACTTTTTGAAGGACATTTTATACTACTTATGACTACCTCTATCAACTTAAGTCAAAATATCAAAATTCTAAATTTTGAAAAATTTTGAAAATGTTGTAAGGGGGGTGCTTTATCACAAATTTACACCTAAATTAAGGGTTTTTCTTCGATATTTTCCACAATTTTCATCGCAAAGACTTTTCGAAGGACATTTTATACTATTTATGACTAGCTTTATCAATTTAAGTCAAAATATCGAAATTCTAATTTTTGAAAATGTTGTAAGGGGGGTGCTTCGAAAAATTCAAATTCAAATTTACACCTAAATTAAGGGTTTTTCTTCGATATTTTCCACAATTTTCATCGCAAAGACTTTTCGAAGGACATTTTATACTATTTATGACTAGCTTTATCAATTTAAGTCAAAATATCGATATTCTAAATTTTGAAAAATCTTGAAAATGTTGTAAGGGGGGGTGCTTCGAAAAATTCAAATTCAAATTTACACCTAAATTAAGGGTTTTCTTCGATATTTTCCACAATTTTCATCGTAAAGACTGTTCGAAGGACATTTTATACTACTTATGACTAGCTTTATCAATTTAAGTCAAAATATCAAAATTCTAAATTTTGAAAAATTTTGAAAATGTTGTAAGGGGGGTGCTTCGAAAAATTCAAATTCAAATTTACACCTAAATTAAGGGTTTTTCTTCGATATTTTCCACAATTTTCATCGCAAAGACTTTTCGAACGACATTTTATACTATTTATGACTAGCTTTATAAATTTAAGTCAAAATATCGAAATTCTAAATTTTGAAAAATTTTGAAAATGTTGTAAGGGGGGTGCTTCGAAAAATTCAAATTCAAATTTACACCTAAATTAAGGGTTTTTCTTCGATATTTTCCACAATTTTCATCGCAAAGACTTTTCGAAGGACATTTTACACTACTTATGACTACCTCTATCAATTTAAGTCAAAATATCAAAATTCTAAATTTTGAAAAATTTTGAAAATGTTGTAAGGGGGGTGCTTCGAAAAATTCAAATTCAAATTTACAACCAAATTAAGGGTTTTTCTTCGATATTTTTCACAATTTTCACCGCAAAGACTTTTTGAAGGACATTTTATACTACTTATGACTACCTCTATCAACTTAAGTCAAAATATCAAAATTCTAAATTTTGAAAAATTTTGAAAATGTTGTAAGGGGGGTGCTTTATCACAAATTTACACCTAAATTAAGGGTTTTTCTTCGATATTTTCCACAATTTTCATCGCAAAGACTTTTCGAAGGACATTTTATACTATTTATGACTAGCTTTATCAATTTAAGTCAAAATATCGAAATTCTAAATTTTGAAAATGTTGTAAGGGAGGTGCTTCGAAAAATTCAAATTCAAATTTTCCCCTAAATTAAGGGTTTTTCTTCGATATTTTCCACAATTTTCATCGCAAAGACTTTTCGAAGGACATTTTACACTACTTATGACTACCTCTATCAATTTAAGTCAAAATATCAAAATTCTAAATTTTGAAAAATTTTGAAAATGTTGTAAGGGGGGTGCTTCGAAAAATTCAAATTCAAATTTACAACCAAATTAAGGGTTTTTCTTCGATATTTTTCACAATTTTCACCGCAAAGACTTTTTGAAGGACATTTTATACTACTTATGACTACCTCTATCAACTTAAGTCAAAATATCAAAATTCTAAATTTTGAAAAATTTTGAAAATGTTGTAAGGGGGGTGCTTTATCACAAATTTACACCTAAATTAAGGGTTTTTCTTCGATATTTTCCACAATTTTCATCGCAAAGACTTTTCGAAGGACATTTTATACTATTTATGACTAGCTTTATCAATTTAAGTCAAAATATCGAAATTCTAAATTTTGAAAATGTTGTAAGGGGGGTGCTTCGAAAAATTCAAATTCAAATTTACACCTAAATTAAGGGTTTTTCTTCGATATTTTCCACAATTTTCATCGCAAAGACTTTTCGAAGGACATTTTATACTATTTATGACTAGCTTTATCAATTTAAGTCAAAATATCGTTATTCTAAATTTTGAAAAATTTTGAAAATGTTGTAAGGGGGGTGCTTCGAAAAATTCAAATTCAAATTTACACCTAAATTAAGGGTTTTTCTTCGATATTTTCCACAATTTTCATCGCAAAGACTTTTCGAAGGACATTTTATACTATTTATGACTAGCTTTATCAATTTAAGTCAAAATATCGTTATTCTAAATTTTGAAAAATTTTGAAAATGTTGTAAGGGGGGTGCTTCGAAAAATTCAAATTCAAATTTACACCTAAATTAAGGGTTTTTCTTCGACATTTTCCACAATTTTCATCGCAAAGACTTTTCGAACGACATTTTATACTATTTATGACTAGCTTTATCAATTTAAGTCAAAATATCGATATTCTAAATTTTGAAAAATTTTGAAAATGTTGTAAGGGGGGTGCTTCGAAAAATTCAAATTCAAATTTACACCTAAATTAAGGGTTTTTCTTCGATATTTTCCACAATTTTCATCGCAAAGACTTTTCGAAGGACATTTTATACTATTTATGACTAGCTTTATCAATTTAAGTCAAAATATCGTTATTCTAAATTTTGAAAAATTTTGAAAATGTTGTAAGGGGGGTGCTTCGAAAAATTCAAATTCAAATTTACACCTAAATTAAGGGTTTTTCTTCGATATTTTCCACAATTTTCATCGCAAAGACTTTTCGAAGGACATTTTATACTATTTATGACTAGCTTTATCAATTTAAGTCAAAATATCGATATTCTAAATTTTGAAAAATCTTGAAAATGTTGTAAGGGGGGTGCTTCGAAAAATTCAAATTCAAATTTACAACCAAATTAAGGGTTTTTCTTCGATATTTTTCACAATTTTCACCGCAAAGACTTTTCGAATGACATTTTATACTACTTATGACTACCTCTATCAACTTAAGTCAAAATATCAAAATTCTAAATTTTGAAAAATTTTAAAAATGTTGTAAGGGGGGTGCGTCGAAAAATTTAAATTCAAATTTACACCTAAATTAAGGGTTTTTCTTCGATATTTTCCACATTTTTCATCGTAAAGACTGTTCGAAGGACATTTTATACTACTTATGACTAGCTTTATCAATTTAAGTCAAAATATCAAAATTCTAAATTTTGAAAAATTTTGAAAATGTTGTTAGGGGGGTGCTTCGAAAAATTCAAATTCAAATTTACACCTAAATTAAGGGTTTTTCTTCGATATTTTTCACAATTTTCACCGCAAAGACTTTTCGAATGACATTTTATACTACTTATGACTACCTCTATCAACTTAAGTCAAAATATCAAAATTCTAAATTTTGAAAAATTTTGAAAATGTTGTAAGGGGGGTGCTTTATCACAAATTTACACCTAAATTAAGGGTTTTTCTTCGATATTTTCCACAATTTTCATCGCAAAGACTTTTCGAAGGACATTTTATACTATTTATGACTAGCTTTATCAATTTAAGTCAAAATATCGAAATTCTAAATTTTGAAAATGTTGTAAGGGGGGTGCTTCGAAAAATTCAAATTCAAATTTACACCTAAATTAAGGGTTTTTCTTCGATATTTTCCACAATTTTCATCGCAAAGACTGTTCGAAGGACATTTTATACTACTTATGACTAGCTTTATCAATTTAAGTCAAAATATCAAAATTCTAAATTTTGAAAAATTTTGAAAATGTTGTAAGGGGGGTGCTTCGAAGAATTCAAATTCAAATTTACACCTAAATTAAGGGTTTTTCTTCGATATTTTCCACAATTTTCATCGCAAAGACTTTTCGAAAGACATATTATACTACTTATAACTACCTTTATCAATTTAAGTCAAAATATCAAAATTCTAAATTTTGAAAAATTTTAAAAATGTTGTAAGGGGGGTGCGTCGAAAAATTTAAATTCAAATTTACACCTAAATTAAGGGTTTTTCTTCGATATTTTCCACATTTTTCATCGTAAAGACTGTTCGAAGGACATTTTATACTACTTATGACTAGCTTTATCAATTTAAGTCAAAATATCAAAATTCTAAATTTTGAAAAATTTTGAAAATGTTGTTAGGGGGGTGCTTCGAAAAATTCAAATTCAAATTTACACCTAAATTAAGGGTTTTTCTTCGATATTTTTCACAATTTTCACCGCAAAGACTTTTCGAATGACATTTTATACTACTTATGACTACCTCTATCAACTTAAGTCAAAATATCAAAATTCTAAATTTTGAAAAATTTTGAAAATGTTGTAAGGGGGGTGCTTTATCACAAATTTACACCTAAATTAAGGGTTTTTTCTTCGATATTTTCCACAATTTTCATCGCAAAGACTTTTCGAAGGACATTTTATACTATTTATGACTAGCTTTATCAATTTAAGTCAAAATATCGAAATTCTAAATTTTGAAAATGTTGTAAGGGGGGTGCTTCGAAAAATTCAAATTCAAATTTACACCTAAATTAAGGGTTTTTCTTCGATATTTTCCACAATTTTCATCGCAAAGACTGTTCGAAGGACATTTTATACTACTTATGACTAGCTTTATCAATTTAAGTCAAAATATCAAAATTCTAAATTTTGAAAAATTTTGAAAATGTTGTAAAGGGGGTGCTTCGAAAAATTCAAATTCAAATTTACACCTAAATTAAGGGGTTTTCTTCGATATTTTTCACAATTTTCACCGCAAAGACTTTTCGAAGGACATTTTATACTACTTCTGACTACCTCTATCAACTTAAGTCAAAATATCAAAATTCTAAATTTTGAAAAATTTTGAAAATGTTGTAAGGGGGTGCTTTATCACAAATTTACACCTAAATTAAGGGTTTTTCTTCGATATTTTCCACAATTTTCATCGCAAAGACTTTTCGAAGGACATTTTATACTATTTATGACTAGCTTTATCAATTTAAGTCAAAATATCGAAATTCTAAATTTTGAAAATGTTGTAAGGGGGGTGCTTCGAAAAATTCAAATTCAAATTTACACCTAAATTAAGGGTTTTTCTTCGATATTTTCCACAATTTTCATCGCAAAGACTTTTCGAAGGACATTTTATACTATTTATGACTAGCTTTATCAATTTAAGTCAAAATATCGTTATTCTAAATTTTGAAAAATTTTGAAAATGTTGTAAGGGGGGTGCTTCGAAAAATTCAAATTCAAATTTACACCTAAATTAAGGGTTTTTCTTCGACATTTTCCACAATTTTCATCGCAAAGACTTTTCGAACGACATTTTATACTATTTATGACTAGCTTTATCAATTTAAGTCAAAATATCGATATTCTAAATTTTGAAAAATTTTGAAAATGTTGTAAGGGGGGTGCTTCGAAAAATTCAAATTCAAATTTACACCTAAATTAAGGGTTTTTCTTCGATATTTTCCACAATTTTCATCGTAAAGACTGTTCGAAGGACATTTTATACTACTTATGACTACCTCTATCAACTTAAGTCAAAATATCAAAATTCTAAATTTTGAAAAATTTTGAAAATGTTGTAAGGGGGGTGCTTTATCACAAATTTACACCTAAATTAAGGGTTTTTCTTCGATATTTTCCACAATTTTCATCGCAAAGACTTTTCGAAGGACATTTTATACTATTTATGACTAGCTTTATCAATTTAAGTCAAAATATCGAAATTCTAAATTTTGAAAATGTTGTAAGGGGGGTGCTTCGAAAAAATTCAAATTCAAATTTACACCTAAATTAAGGGTTTTTCTTCGATATTTTCCACAATTTTCATCGCAAAGACTTTTCGAAGGACATTTTATACTATTTATGACTAGCTTTATCAATTTAAGTCAAAATATCGATATTCTATATTTTGAAAAATTTTAAAAATGTTGTAAGGGGGATGCTTCGAAAAATTCAAATTCAAATTTACACCTAAATTAAGGGTTTTTCTTCGATATTTTCCACAATTTTCATCGCAAAGACTTTTCGAAGGACATTTTATACTATTTATGACTAGCTTTATCAATTTAAGTCAAAACATCGAAATTCTAAATTTTGAAAATGTTGTAAGGGGGGTGCTTCGAAAAATTCAAATTCAAATTTACACCTAAATTAAGGGTTTTTCTTCGATATTTTCCACAATTTTCATCGTAAAGACTGTTCGAAGGACATTTTATACTACTTATGACTACCTCTATCAATTTAAGTCAAAATATCAAAATTCTAAATTTTGAGAAATTTTGAAAATGTTGTAAGGGGGGTGCTTCGAAAAATTCAAATTCAAATTTACACCTAAATTAAGGGTTTTTCTTCGATATTTTCAACAATTTTCACCGCAAAGACTTTTCGAAGGAAATTTTATACTATTTATGACTAGCTTTATCAATTTAAGTCAAAATATCGATATTCTAAATTTTGAAAAATTTTGAAAATGTTGTAAGGGGGGTGCTTCGAAAAATTCAAATTCAAATTTACACCTAAATTAAGGGTTTTTCTTCGATATTTTTCACAATTTTCATTGCAAAGACTTTTCGAACGACATTTTATACTATTTATGACTAGCTTTATCAATTTAAGTCAAAATATCGAAATTCTAAATTTTGAAAAATTTTGAAAATGTTGTAAGGGGGGTGCTTCGAAAAATTCAAATTCAAATTTACACCTAAATTAAGGGTTTTTCTTCGATATTTTCCACAATTTTCATCGCAAAGACTTTTCGAACGACATTTTATACTATTTATGACTAGCTTTATCAATTTAAGTCAAAATATCGAAATTCTAAATTTTGAAAAATTTTGAAAATGTTGTAAGGGGGGTGCTTCGAAAAATTCAAATTCAAATTTACAACTAAATTAAGGGTTTTTCTTCGATATTTTTCACAATTTTCACCGCAAAGACTTTTTGAAGGACATTTTATACTACTTATGACTACCTCTATCAACTTAAGTCAAAATATCAAAATTCTAAATTTTGAAAAATTTTGAAAATGTTGTAAGGGGGGTGCTTTATCACAAATTTACACCTAAATTAAGGGTTTTTCTTCGATATTTTCCACAATTTTCATCGCAAAGACTTTTCGAACGACATTTTATACTATTTATGACTAGCTTTATCAATTTAAGTCAAAATATCGAAATTCTAAATTTTGAAAAATTTTGAAAATGTTGTAAGGGGGTGCTTCGAAAAATTCAAATTCAAATTTACACCTAAATTAAGGGTTTTTCTTCGATATTTTCCACAATTTTCATCGCAAAGACTTTTCGAAGGACATTTTATACTATTTATGACTAGCTTTATCAATTTAAGTCAAAATATCGATATTATATATTTTGAAAAATTTTAAAAATGTTGTAAGGGGGATGCTTCGAAAAATTCAAATTCAAATTTACACCTAAATTAAGGGTTTTTCTTCGATATTTTCCACAATTTTCATCGTAAAGACTGTTCGAAGGACATTTTATACTACTTATGACTACCTCTATCAACTTAAGTCAAAATATCAAAATTCTAAATTTTGAAAAATTTTGAAAATGTTGTAAGGGGGGTGCTTTATCACAAATTTACACCTAAATTAAGGGTTTTTCTTCGATATTTTCCACAATTTTCATCGCAAAGACTTTTCGAAGGACATTTTATACTATTTATGACTAGCTTTATCAATTTAAGTCAAAATATCGAAATTCTAAATTTTGAAAATGTTGTAAGGGGGGTGCTTCGAAAAATTCAAATTCAAATTTACACCTAAATTAAGGGTTTTTCTTCGATATTTTCCACAATTTTCATCGCAAAGACTTTTCGAAGGACATTTTATACTATTTATGACTAGCTTTATCAATTTAAGTCAAAATATCGAAATTCTAAATTTTGAAAAATTTTGAAAATGTTGTAAGGGGGGTGCTTCGAAAAATTCAAATTCAAATTTACAACTAAATTAAGGGTTTTTCTTCGATATTTTTCACAATTTTCACCGCAAAGACTTTTTGAAGGACATTTTTTACTACTTATGACTACCTCTATCAACTTAAGTCAAAATATCAAAATTCTAAATTTTGAAAAATTTTGAAAATGTTGTAAGGGGGGTGCTTTATCACAAATTTACACCTAAATTAAGGGTTTTTCTTCGATATTTTCCACAATTTTCATCGTAAAGACTGTTCGAAGGACATTTTATACTACTTATGACTAGCTTTATCAATTTAAGACAAAATATCAAAATTCTAAATTTTGAAAAATTTTGAAAATGTTGTAAGGGGGGTGCTTCGAAAAATTCAAATTCAAATTTACACCTAAATTAAGGGTTTTTCTTCGATATTTTCCACAATTTTCATCGTAAAGACTGTTCGAAGGACATTTTATACTACTTATGACTAGCTTTATCAATTTAAGTCAAAATATCAAAATTCTAAATTTTGAAAAATTTTGAAAATGTTGTAAGGGGGGTGCTTCGAAAAATTCAAATTCAAATTTACACCTAAATTAAGGGTTTTTCTTCGATATTTTCCACAATTTTCATCGCAAAGACTTTTCGAACGACATTTTATACTATTTATGACTAGCTTTATCAATTTAAGTCAAAATATCGAAATTCTAAATTTTGAAAAATTTTGAAAATGTTGTAAGGGGGGTGCTTCGAAAAATTCAAATTCAAATTTACACCTAAATTAAGGGTTTTTCTTCGATATTTTCCACAATTTTCATCGCAAAGACTTTTCGAACGACATTTTATACTATTTATGACTAGCTTTATCAATTTAAGTCAAAATATCGAAATTCTAAATTTTGAAAAATTTTGAAAATGTTGTAAGGGGGGTGCTTCGAAAAATTCAAATTCAAATTTACACCTAAATTAAGGGTTTTTCTTCGATATTTTCCACAATTTTCATCGTAAAGACTGTTCGAAGGACATTTTATACTACTTATGACTAGCTTTATCAATTTAAGTCAAAATATCAAAATTCTAAATTTTGAAAAATTTTGAAAATGTTGTAAGGGGGGGTGCTTCGAAAAATTCAAATTCAAATTTACACCTAAATTAAGGGTTTTTCTTCGATATTTTCCACAATTTTCATCGCAAAGACTTTTCGAAGGACATTTTATACTACTTATGACTAGCTTTATCAATTTAAGTCAAAATATCGAAATTCTAAATTTTGAAAAATTTTGAAAATGTTGTAAGGGGGGTGCTTTATCACAAATTTACACCTAAATTAAGGGTTTTTCTTCGATATTTTCCACAATTTTCATCGTAAAGACTGTTCGAAGGACATTTTATACTACTTATGACTAGCTTTATAAATTTAAGTCAAAATATCAAAATTCTAAATTTTGAAAAATTTTGAAAATGTTGTAAGGGGGGTGCTTCGAAAAATTCAAATTCAAATTTACACCTAAATTAAGGGTTTTTCTTCGATATTTTCCACAATTTTCATTGCAAAGACTTTTCGAAGGACATTTTATACTACTTATGACTACCTCTATCAATTTAAGTCAAAATATCAAAATTCTAGCTTTTGAAAAATTTTGAAAATGTTGTAAGGGGGGTGCTTCGAAAAATTCAAATTCAAATTTACACCTAAATTAAGGGTTTTTCTTCGATATTTTCCACAATTTTTATCGCAAAGACTTTTCGAAGGACATTTTATACTACTTATGACTACCTCTATCAATTTAAGTCAAAATATCAAAATTCTAAATTTTGAAAAATTTTGAAAATGTTGTAAGGGGGTGCTTCGAAAAATTCAAATTCAAATTTACACCTAAATTAAGGGTTTTTCTTCGATATTTTCCACAATTTTCATCGCAAAGACTTTTCGAACGACATTTTATACTATTTATGACTAGCTTTATCAATTTAAGTCAAAATATCGAAATTCTAAATTTTGAAAAATTTTGAAAATGTTGTAAGGGGGGTGCTTCGAAAAATTCAAATTCAAATTTACACCTAAATTAAGGGTTTTTCTTCGATATTTTCCACAATTTTCATCGTAAAGACTGTTCGAAGGACATTTTATACTACTTATGACTAGCTTTATCAATTTAAGTCAAAATATCAAAATTCTAAATTTTGAAAAATTTTTAAAATGTTGTAAGGGGGGTGCTTCGAAAAATTCAAATTCAAATTTACACCTAAATTAAGGGTTTTTCTTCGATATTTTCCACAATTTTCATCGCAAAGACTTTTCGAAGGACATTTTATACTACTTATGACTAGCTTTATCAACTTAAGTCAAAATATCAAAATTCTAAATTTTGAAAAATTTTGAAAATGTTGTAAGGGGGGTGCTTTATCACAAATTTACACCTAAATTAAGGGTTTTTCTTCGATATTTTCCACAATTTTCATCGTAAAGATTGTTTGAAGGACATTTTATACTACTTATGACTAGCTTTATCAATTTAAGTCAAAATATCAAAATTCTAAATTTTGAAAAATTTTGAAAATGTTGTAAGGGGGGTGCATCGAAAAATTCAAATTCAAATTTACACCTAAATTAAGGGTTTTTCTTCGATATTTTCCACAATTTTCATCGTAAAGACTGTTCGAAGGACATTTTATACTACTTATGACTAGCTTTATCAATTTAAGTCAAAATATCAAAATTCTAAATTTTGAAAAATTTTGAAAATGTTGTAAGGGGGGTGCTTCGAAAAATTCAAATTCAAATTTACACCTAAATTCAGGGTTTTTCTTCGATATTTTCCACAATTTTCATCGCAAAGACTTTTCGAACGACATTTTATACTATTTATGACTAGCTTTATCAATTTAAGTCAAAATATCGAAATTCTAAATTTTGAAAAATTTTGAAAATGTTGTAAGGGGGGTGCTTCGAAAAATTCAAATTCAAATTTACACCTAAATTAAGGGTTTTTCTTCGATATTTTCCACAATTTTCATCGCAAAGACTTTTCGAAGGACATTTTATACTATTTATGACTAGCTTTATCAATTTAAGTCAAAATATCGATATTCTAAATTTTGAAATATCTTGAAAATGTTGTAAGGGGGGTGCTTCGAAAAATTCAAATTCAAATTTACACCTAAATTAAGGGTTTTTCTTCGATATTTTCCACAATTTTCATCGCAAAGACTTTTCGAACGACATTTTATACTATTTATGACTAGCTTTATCAATTTAAGTCAAAATATCGAAATTCTAAATTTTGAAAATGTTGTAAGGGGGGTGCTTCGAAAAATTCAAATTCAAATTTACACCTAAATTCAGGGTTTTTCTTCGATATTTTCCACAATTTTCATCGCAAAGACTTTTCGAACGACATTTTATACTATTTATGACTAGCTTTATCAATTTAAGTCAAAATATCGAAATTCTAAATTTTGAAAAATTTTGAAAATGTTGTAAGGGGGGTGCTTCGAAAAATTCAAATTCAAATTTACACCTAAATTAAGGGTTTTTCTTCGATATTTTCCACAATTTTCATCGCAAAGACTTTTCGAACGACATTTTACACTACTTATGACTACCTCTATCAATTTAAGTCAAAATATCAAAATTCTAAATTTTGAAAAATTTTGAAAATGTTGTAAGGGAGGTGCTTCGAAAAATTCAAATTCAAATTTTCACCTAAATTAAGGGTTTTTCTTCGATATTTTTCACAATTTTCACCGCAAAGACTTTTTGAAGGACATTTTATACTACTTATGACTACCTCTATCAACTTAAGTTAAAATATCAAAATTCTAAATTTTGAAAAATTTTGAAAATGTTGTAAGGGGGGTGCTTTATCACAAATTTACACCTAAATTAAGGGTTTTTCTTCGATATTTTCCACAATTTTTATCGCAAAGACTTTTCGAAGGACATTTTATACTATTTATGACTAGCTTTATCAATTTAAGTCAAAATATCGAAATTCTAAATTTTGAAAATGTTGTAAGGGGGGTGCTTCGAAAAATTCAAATTCAAATTTACACCTAAATTAAGGGTTTTTCTTCGATATTTTCCACAATTTTCATCGTAAAGACTGTTCGAAGGACATTTTATACTACTTATGACTAGCTTTATCAATTTAAGTCAAAATATCAAAATTCTAAATTTTGAAAAATTTTGAAAATGTTGTAAGGGGGGTGCTTCGAAAAATTCAAATTCAAATTTACACCTAAATTAAGGGTTTTTCTTCGATATTTTCCACAATTTTCATCGCAAAGACTTTTCGAACGACATTTTATACTATTTATGACTAGCTTTATCAATTTAAGTCAAAATATCGAAATTCTAAATTTTGAAAAATTTTGAAAATGTTGTAAGGGGGGTGCTTCGAAAAATTCAAATTCAAATTTACACCTAAATTAAGGGTTTTTCTTCGATATTTTCCACAATTTTCATCGCAAAGACTTTTCGAAGGACATTTTACACTACTTATGACTACCTCTATCAATTTAAGTCAAAATATCAAAATTCTAAATTTTGAAAAATTTTGAAAATGTTGTAAGGGGGGTGCTTCGAAAAATTCAAATTCAAATTTACAACCAAATTAAGGGTTTTTCTTCGATATTTTTCACAATTTTCACCGCAAAGACTTTTTGAAGGACATTTTATACTACTTATGACTACCTCTATCAACTTAAGTCAAAATATCAAAATTCTAAATTTTGAAAAATTTTGAAAATGTTGTATGGGGGGTGCTTTATCACAAATTTACACCTAAATTAAGGGTTTTTCTTCGATATTTTCCACAATTTTCATCGTAAAGACTGTTTGAAGGACATTTTATACTACTTATGACTAGCTTTATCAATTTAAGTCAAAATATCAAAATTCTAAATTTTGAAAAATTTTGAAAATGTTGTAAGGGGGGTGCTTCGAAAAATTCAAATTCAAATTTACACCTAAATTAAGGGTTTTTCTTCGATATTTTCCACAATTTTCATCGTAAAGACTGTTCGAAGGACATTTTATACTACTTATGACTAGCTTTATCAATTTAAGTCAAAATATCAAAATTCTAAATTTTGAAAAATTTTGAAAATGTTGTAAGGGGGGTGCTTCGAAAAATTCAAATTCAAATTTACACCTAAATTCAGCGTTTTTCTTCGATATTTTCCACAATTTTCATCGCAAAGACTTTTCGAACGACATTTTATACTATTTATGACTAGCTTTATCAATTTAAGTCAAAATATCGAAATTCTAAATTTTGAAAAATTTTGAAAATGTTGTAAGGGGGGTGCTTCGAAAAATTCAAATTCAAATTTACACCTAAATTAAGGGTTTTTCTTCGATATTTTCCACAATTTTCATCGCAAAGACTTTTCGAAGGACATTTTATACTATTTATGACTAGCTTTATCAATTTAAGTCAAAATATCGATATTCTAAATTTTGAAAAATCTTGAAAATGTTGTAAGGGGGGTGCTTCGAAAAATTCAAATTCAAATTTACACCTAAATTAAAGGTTTTTCTTCGATATTTTCCACAATTTTCATCGCAAAGACTTTTCGAACGACATTTTATACTATTTATGACTAGCTTTATCAATTTAAGTCAAAATATCGAAATTCTAAATTTTGAAAATGTTGTAAGGGGGGTGCTTCGAAAAATTCAAATTCAAATTTACACCTAAATTCAGGGTTTTTCTTCGATATTTTCCACAATTTTCATCGCAAAGACTTTTCGAACGACATTTTATACTATTTATGACTAGCTTTATCAATTTAAGTCAAAATATCGAAATTCTAAATTTTGAAAAATTTTGAAAATGTTGTAAGGGGGGTGCTTCGAAAAATTCAAATTCAAATTTACACCTAAATTAAGGGTTTTTTTTCGATATTTTCCACAATTTTCATCGCAAAGACTTTTCGAACGACATTTTACACTACTTATGACTACCTCTATCAATTTAAGTCAAAATATCAAAATTCTAAATTTTGAAAAATTTTGAAAATGTTGTAAGGGGGGTGCTTTATCACAAATTTACACCTAAATTAAGGGTTTTTCTTCGATATTTTCCACAATTTTCATCGCAAAGACTTTTCGAAGGACATTTTATACTATTTATGACTAGCTTTATCAATTTAAGTCAAAATATCGAAATTCTAAATTTTGAAAATGTTGTAAGGGGGGTGCTTCGAAAAATTCAAATTCAAATTTACACCTAAATTAAGGGTTTTTCTTCGATATTTTCCACAATTTTCATCGTAAAGACTGTTCGAAGGACATTTTATACTACTTATGACTAGCTTTATCAATTTAAGTCAAAATATCAAAATTCTAAATTTTGAAAAATTTTGAAAATGTTGTAAGGGGGTGCTTCGAAAAATTCAAATTCAAATTTACACCTAAATTAAGGGTTTTTCTTCGATATTTTCCACAATTTTCATCGCAAAGACTTTTCGAACGACATTTTATACTATTTATGACTAGCTTTATCAATTTAAGTCAAAATATCGAAATTCTAAATTTTGAAAAATTTTGAAAATGTTGTAAGGGGGTGCTTCGAAAAATTCAAATTCAAATTTACACCTAAATTAAGGGTTTTTCTTCGATATTTTCCACAATTTTCATCGCAAAGACTTTTCGAACGACATTTTATACTATTTATGACTAGCTTTATCAATTTAAGTCAAAATATCGAAATTCTAAATTTTGAAAAATTTTGAAAATGTTGTAAGGGGGTGCTTCGAAAAATTCAAATTCAAATTTACACCTAAATTAAGGGTTTTTCTTCGATATTTTCCACAATTTTCATCGTAAAGACTGTTCGAAGGACATTTTATACTACTTATGACTAGCTTTATCAATTTAAGTCAAAATATCAAAATTCTAAATTTTGAAAAATTTTGAAAATGTTGTAAGGGGGGTGCTTCGAAAAATTCAAATTCAAATTTACACCTAAATTAAGGGTTTTTCTTCGATATTTTCCACAATTTTCATCGTAAAGACTGTTCGAAGGACATTTTATACTACTTATGACTAGCTTTATCAATTTAAGTCAAAATATCGAAATTCTAAATTTTTAAAAATTTTGAAAATGTTGTAAGGGGGGTGCTTCGAAAAATTCAAATTCAAATTTACACCTAAATTAAGGGTTTTTCTTCGATATTTTCCACAATTTTCATCGCAAAGACTTTTCGAACGACATTTTATACTATTTATGACTAGCTTTATCAATTTAAGTCAAAATATCGATATTCTAAATTTTGAAAAATTTTGAAAATGTTGTAAGGGGGGTGCTTCGAAAAATTCAAATTCAAATTTACACCTAAATTAAGGGTTTTTCTTCGATATTTTCCACAATTTTCATCGCAAAGACTTTTCGAACGACATTTTATACTATTTATGACTAGCTTTATCAATTTAAGTCAAAATATCGAAATTCTAAATTTTGAAAAATTTTGAAAATGTTGTAAGGGGGGTGCTTCGAAAAATTCAAATTCAAATTTACACCTAAATTAAGGGTTTTTCTTCGATATTTTCCACAATTTTCATCGTAAAGACTGTTCGAAGGACATTTTATACTACTTATGACTAGCTTTATCAATTTAAGTCAAAATATCAAAATTCTAAATTTTGAAAAATTTTGAATATGTTGTAAGGGGGGTGCTTCGAAAAATTCAAATTCAAATTTACACCTAAATTAAGGGTTTTTCTTCGATATTTTCCACAATTTTCATCGCAAAGACTTTTCGAAGGACATTTTATACTACTTATGACTAGCTTTATCAATTTAAGTCAAAATATCGAAATTCTAAATTTTGAAAAATTTTGAAAATGTTGTAAGGGGGTGCTTTATCACAAATTTACACCTAAATTAAGGGTTTTTCTTCGATATTTTCCACAATTTTCATCGTAAAGACTGTTCGAAGGACATTTTATACTACTTATGACTAGCTTTATAAATTTAAGTCAAAATATCAAAATTCTAGCTTTTGAAAAATTTTGAAAATGTTGTAAGGGGGGTGCTTCGAAAAATTCAAATTCAAATTTACACCTAAATTAAGGGTTTTTCTTCGATATTTTCCACAATTTTTATCGCAAAGACTTTTCGAAGGACATTTTATACTACTTATGACTACCTCTATCAATTTAAGTCAAAATATCAAAATTCTAAATTTTGAAAAATTTTGAAAATGTTGTAAGGGGGGTGCTTCGAAAAATTCAAATTCAAATTTACACCTAAATTAAGGGTTTTTCTTCGATATTTTCCACAATTTTCATCGCAAAGACTTTTCGAACGACATTTTATACTATTTATGACTAGCTTTATCAATTTAAGTCAAAATATCGAAATTCTAAATTTTGAAAAATTTTGAAAATGTTGTAAGGGGGGTGCTTCGAAAAATTCAAATTCAAATTTACACCTAAATTAAGGGTTTTTCTTCGATATTTTCCACAATTTTCATCGCAAAGACTTTTCGAAGGACATTTTACACTACTTATGACTACCTCTATCAATTTAAGTCAAAATATCAAAATTCTAAATTTTGAAAAATTTTGAAAATGTTGTAAGGGGGGTGCTTCGAAAAATTCAAATTCAAATTTACAACCAAATTAAGGGTTTTTCTTCGATATTTTTCACAATTTTCACCGCAAAGACTTTTTGAAGGACATTTTATACTACTTATGACTACCTCTATCAACTTAAGTCAAAATATCAAAATTCTAAATTTTGAAAAATTTTGAAAATGTTGTAAGGGGGGTGCTTTATCACAAATTTACACCTAAATTAAGGGTTTTTCTTCGATATTTTCCACAATTTTCATCGTAAAGACTGTTTGAAGGACATTTTATACTACTTATGACTAGCTTTATCAATTTAAGTCAAAATATCAAAATTCTAAATTTTGAAAAATTTTGAATATGTTGTAAGGGGGGTGCTTCGAAAAATTCAAATTCAAATTTACACCTAAATTAAGGGTTTTTCTTCGATATTTTCCACAATTTTCATCGCAAAGACTTTTCGAAGGACATTTTATACTACTTATGACTAGCTTTATCAATTTAAGTCAAAATATCGAAATTCTAAATTTTGAAAAATTTTGAAAATGTTGTAAGGGGGGTGCTTTATCACAAATTTACACCTAAATTAAGGGTTTTTCTTCGATATTTTCCACAATTTTCATCGTAAAGACTGTTCGAAGGACATTTTATACTACTTATGACTAGCTTTATAAATTTAAGTCAAAATATCAAAATTCTAGCTTTTGAAAAATTTTGAAAATGTTGTAAGGGGGGTGCTTCGAAAAATTCAAATTCAAATTTACACCTAAATTAAGGGTTTTTCTTCGATATTTTCCACAATTTTTATCGCAAAGACTTTTCGAAGGACATTTTATACTACTTATGACTACCTCTATCAATTTAAGTCAAAATATCAAAATTCTAAATTTTGAAAAATTTTGAAAATGTTGTAAGGGGGGTGCTTCGAAAAATTCAAATTCAAATTTACACCTAAATTAAGGGTTTTTCTTCGATATTTTCCACAATTTTCATCGCAAAGACTTTTCGAAGGACATTTTATACTATTTATGACTAGCTTTATCAATTTAAGTCAAAATATCAAAATTCTAAATTTTGAAAAATTTTGGAAATGTTGTAAGGGGGGTGCTTCGAAAAATTCAAATTCAAATTTACACCTAAATTAAGGGTTTTTCTTCGATATTTTCCACAATTTTCACCGCAAAGACTTTTCGAAGGACATTTTATACTATTTATGACTAGCTTTATCAATTTAAGTCAAAATATCGAAATTCTAAATTTTGAAAAATTTTGAAAATGTTGTAAGGGGGGTGCTTCGAAAAATCAAATTCAAATTTACACCTAAATTAAGGGTTTTTCTTCGATATTTTCCACAATTTTCACCGCAAAGACTTTTCGAAGGACATTTTATACTATTTATGACTAGCTTTATCAATTTAAGTCAAAATATCGAAATTCTAAATTTTGAAAAATTTTGAAAATGTTGTAAGGGGGGTGCTTCGAAAAATTCAAATTCAAATTTACAACCAAATTAAGGGTTTTTCTTCGATATTTTTCACAATTTTCACCGCAAAGACTTTTTGAAGGACATTTTATACTACTTATGACTACCTCTATCAACTTAAGTCAAAATATCAAAATTCTAAATTTTGAAAAATTTTGAAAATGTTGTAAGGGGGGTGCTTTATCACAAATTTACACCTAAATTAAGGGTTTTTCTTCGATATTTTCCACAATTTTCATCGTAAAGACTGTTTGAAGGACATTTTATACTACTTATGACTAGCTTTATCAATTTAAGTCAAAATATCAAAATTCTAAATTTTGAAAAATTTTGAAAATGTTGTAAGGGGGGTGCTTCGAAAAATTCAAATTCAAATTTACACCTAAATTAAGGGTTTTTCTTCGATATTTTCCACAATTTTCATCGTAAAGACTGTTCGAAGGACATTTTATACTACTTATGACTAGCTTTATCAATTTAAGTCAAAATATCAAAATTCTAAATTTTGAAAAATTTTGAAAATGTTGTAAGGGGGGTGCTTCGAAAAATTCAAATTCAAATTTACACCTAAATTCAGGGTTTTTCTTCGATATTTTCCACAATTTTCATCGCAAAGACTTTTCGAACGACATTTTATACTATTTATGACTAGCTTTATCAATTTAAGTCAAAATATCGAAATTCTAAATTTTGAAAAATTTTGAAAATGTTGTAAGGGGGGTGCTTCGAAAAATTCAAATTCAAATTTACACCTAAATTAAGGGTTTTTCTGCGATATTTTCCACAATTTTCATCGCAAAGACTTTTCGAAGGACATTTTATACTATTTATGACTAGCTTTATCAATTTAAGTCAAAATATCGATATTCTAAATTTCGAAAAATCTTGAAAATGTTGTAAGGGGGGTGCTTCGAAAAATTCAAATTCAAATTTACACCTAAATTAAGGGTTTTTCTTCGATATTTTCCACAATTTTCATCGCAAAGACTTTTCGAACGACATTTTATACTATTTATGACTAGCTTTATCAATTTAAGTCAAAATATCGAAATTCTAAATTTTGAAAAATTTTGAAAATGTTGTAAGGGGGGTGCTTTATCACAAATTTACACCTAAATTAAGGGTTTTTCTTCGATATTTTCCACAATTTTCATCGTAAAGACTGTTCGAAGGACATTTTATACTACTTATGACTAGCTTTATCAATTTAAGTCAAAATATCAAAATTCTAAATTTTGAAAAATTTTGAAAATGTTGTAAGGGGGGTGCTTCGAAAAATTCAAATTCAAATTTACACCTAAATTAAGGGTTTTTCTTCGATATTTTCCACAATTTTCATCGCAAAGACTTTTCGAAGGACATTTTATACTACTTATGACTAGCTTTATCAATTTAAGTCAAAATATCGAAATTCTAAATTTTGAAAAATTTTGAAAATGTTGTAAGGGGGGTGCTTTATCACAAATTTACACCTAAATTAAGGGTTTTTCTTCGATATTTTCCACAATTTTCATCGTAAAGACTGTTCGAAGGACATTTTATACTACTTATGACTAGCTTTATAAATTTAAGTCAAAATATCAAAATTCTAAATTTTGAAAAATTTTGAAAATGTTGTAAGGGGGGTGCTTCGAAAAATTCAAATTCAAATTTACACCTAAATTAAGGGTTTTTCTTCGATATTTTCCACAATTTTCATCGCAAAGACTTTTCGAAGGACATTTTATACTACTTATGACTACCTCTATCAATTTAAGTCAAAATATCAAAATTCTAGCTTTTGAAAAATTTTGAAAATGTTGTAAGGGGGGTGCTTCGAAAAATTCAAATTCAAATTTACACCTAAATTAAGGGTTTTTCTTCGATATTTTCCACAATTTTTATCGCAAAGACTTTTCGAAGGACATTTTATACTACTTATGACTACCTCTATCAATTTAAGTCAAAATATCAAAATTCTAAATTTTGAAAAATTTTGAAAATGTTGTAAGGGGGGTGCTTCAAAAAATTCAAATTCAAAGACTTTTCGAAGGACATTTTATACTACTTATGACTACCTCTATCAACTTAAGTCAAAATATCAAAATTCTAAATTTTGAAAAATTTTGAAAATGTTGTAAGGGGGGTGCTTCGAAAAATTCAAATTCAAATTTACACCTAAATTAAGGGTGTTTCTTCGATATTTTCCACAATTTTCATCGCAAAAGCTTTTCGAAGGACATTTTATACTATTTATGACTAGCTTTATCAATTTAAGTCAAAATATCGAAATTCTAAATTTTGAAAAATTTTGAAAATGTTGTAAGGGGGGTGCTTCGAAAAATTCAAATTCAAATTTACACCTAATTTAAGGGTTTTTCTTTGATATTTTTCACAATTTTTACCGCAAAGACTTTTTGAAGGACATTTTATACTACTTATGACTACCTCTATCAACTTAAGTCAAAATATCAAAATTCTAAATTTTGAAAAATTTTGAAAATGTTGTAAGGGGGGTGCTTTATCACAAATTTACACCTAAATTTAGGGTTTTTCTTCGATATTTTCCACAATTTTCATCGCAAAGACTTTTCGAAGGACATTTCATACTACTTATGACTACCTCTATCAACTTAAGTCAAAATATCAAAATTCTAAATTTTGAAAAATTTTGAAAATGTTGTAAGGGGGGTGCTTCGAAAAATTCAAATTCAAATTTACACCTAAATTAAGGGATTTTCTTCGATATTTTCCACAATTTTCATCGTAAAGACTTTTCGAAGGACATTTTATACTACTTATGACTAGCTTTATCAATTTAAGTCAAAATATCGAAATTCTAAATTAAGGGTTTTTCTTCGATATTTTCCACAATTTTTATCGCAAAGACTTTTCGAAGGACATTTTATACTACTTATGACTACCTCTATCAATTTAAGTCAAAATATGAAAATTCTAAATTTTGAAAAATTTTGAAAATGTTGTAAGGGGGGTGCTTCAAAAAATTCAAATTCAAAGACTTTTCGAAGGACATTTTATACTACTTATGACTACCTCTATCAACTTAAGTCAAAATATCAAAATTCTAAATTTTGAAAAATTTTGAAAATGTTGTAAGGGGGGTGCTTCGAAAAATTCAAATTCAAATTTACACCTAAATTAAGGGTTTTTCTTCGATATTTTCCACAATTTTCATCGCAAAAGCTTTTCGAAGGACATTTTATACTATTTATGACTAGCTTTATCAATTTAAGTCAAAATATCGAAATTCTAAATTTTGAAAAATTTTGAAAATGTTGTAAGGGGGGTGCTTCGAAAAATTCAAATTTACACCTAAATTAAGGGTTTTTCTTCGATATTTTCCACAATTTTCATCGCAAAGACTTTTCGAAGGACATTTTATACTATTTATGACTAGCTTTATCAATTTAAGTCAAAATATCAAAATTCTAAATTTTGAAAAATTTTGAAAATGTTGTAAGGGGGGTGCTTCGAAAAATTCAAATTCAAATTTACACCTAATTTAAGGGTTTTTCTTCGATATTTTTCACAATTTTTACCGCAAAGACTTTTTGAAGGACATTTTATATTACTTATGACTACCTCTATCAACTTAAGTCAAAATATCAAAATTCTAAATTTTGAAAAATTTTGAAAATGTTGTAAGGGGGTGCTTTATCACAAATTTACACCTAAATTTAGGGTTTTTCTTCGATATTTTCCACAATTTTCATCGCAAAGACTTTTCGAAGGACATTTCATACTACTTATGACTACCTCTATCAACTTAAGTCAAAATATCAAAATTCTAAATTTTGAAAAATTTTGAAAATGTTGTAAGGGGGGTGCTTCGAAAAATTCAAATTCAAATTTACACCTAAATTAAGGGATTTTCTTCGATATTTTCCACAATTTTCATCGTAAAGACTTTTCGAAGGACATTTTATACTACTTATGACTAGCTTTATCAATTTAAGTCAAAATATCGAAATTCTAAATTTTGAAAAATTTTGAAAATATTGTAAGGGGGGTGCTTTATCACAAATTTACACCTAAATTAAGGGTTTTTCTTCGATATTTTCCACAATTTTCACCGCAAAGACTGTTCGAAGGACATTTTATACTACTTATGACTAGCTTTATCAATTTAAGTCAAAATATCAAAATTCTAAATTTTGAAAATGTTGTAAGGGGGGTGCTTCGAAAAATTCAAATTCAAATTTACACCTAAATTAAGGGTTTTTCTTCGATATTTTCCACAATTTTCATGGCAAAGACTTTTTGAAGGACATTTTATACTACTTATGACTACCTCTATCAATTTAAGTCAAAATATCAAAATTCTAGCTTTTGAAAAATTTTGAAAATGTTGTAAGGGGGGTGCTTCGAAAAATTCAAATTCAAATTTACACCTCAATTAAGGGTTTTTCTTCGATATTTTCCACAATTTTCATCGCAAAGACTTTTCGAAGGACATTTTATACTATTTATGACTAGCTTTATCAATTTAAGTCAAAATATCGATATTCTAAATTTTGAAAAATTTTGAAAATGTTGTAAGGGGGGTGCTTCGAAAAATTCAAATTCAAATTTACACCTAAATTAAGGGTTTTTCTTCGATATTTTCCACAATTTTCATCGCAAAGACTTTTCGAAGGACATTTTATACTACTTATGACTACCTCTATCAATTTAAGTCAAAATATCAAAATTCTAAATTTTGAAAAATTTTGAAAATGTTGTAAGGGGGGTGCTTCGAAAAATTCAAATTCAAATTTACACCTAAATTAAGGGTTTTTCTTCGATATTTTTCACAATTTTCACCGCAAAGACTTTTTGAAGGACATTTTATACTACTTATGACTACCTCTATCAATTTAAGTCAAAATATCAAAATTCTAGCTTTTGAAAAATTTTGAAAATGTTGTAAGGGGGGTGCTTCGAAAAATTCAAATTCAAATTTACACCTAAATTAATTGTTTTTCTTCGATATTTTCCACAATTTTCATCGCAAAGTCTTTTCGAAGGACATTTTATACTACTTATGACTACCTCTATCAATTTAAGTCAAAATATCAAAATTCTAAATTTTGAAAAATTTTGAAAATGTTGTAAGGGGGGTGCTTCGAAAAATTCAAATTCAAATTTACACCTAAATTAGGAGTTTTTCTTATATATTTTCCACAATTTTCATCGCAAAGACTTTTCGAAGGACATTTTATACTACTTATGACTAGCCTTATCAATTGAAGTCAAAATATCAAAATTCTAAATTTTGAAAAATTTTGAAAATGTTTTAAGGGGGTGCTTCGAAAAATTCAAATTCAAATTTACACCTAAATTAAGGGTTTTTCTTCGATATTTTCCACAATTCTCACCGCAAAGACTTTTCGAAGGACATTTTATACTATTTATGAATAGCTTTATCAATTTAAGTCAAAATATCGAAATTCTAAATTATGAAAAATTTTGAAATGTTGTAAGGGGGGTGCTTCGAAAAATTCAAATTCAAATTTACACCTAAATTAAGGGTTTTTCTTCGATATTTTCCACAATTTTCATCGCAAAGACTTTTCGAAGGACATTTTATACTATTTATGACTAGCTTTATCAATTTAAGTCAAAATATCGATATTCTAAATTTTGAAAAATTTTGAAAATGTTGTAAGGGGGGTGCTTCGAAAAATTCAAATTCAAATTTACACCTAAATTAAGGGTTTTTCTTCGATATTTTGCACGAATTTTCATCGCAATAAACACTGTTCGAAGGACATTTTATACTACTTATGACTAGCTTTATCAATTTAAGTCAAAATATCAAAATTCTAAATTTTGAAAAATTTTGAAAATGTTGTAAGGGGGGTGCTTCGAAAAATTCAAATTCAAATTTACACCTAAATTAAGGGTTTTTCTTCGATATTTTTCACAATTTTCACCGCAAAGACTTTTCGAAGGACATTTTATACTACTTATGACTACCTCTATCAACTTAAGTCAAAATATCAAAATTCTAAATTTTGAAAAATTTTGAAAAATTTTGAAAATGTTGTAAGGGGGGTGCTTCGAAAAATTCAAATTCAAATTTACACCTAAATTAAGGGTTTTTCTTCGATATTTTCCACAATTTTCATCGCAAAGACTTTTCGAAGGACATTTTATACTGTTAGAAATATTTTGTATTAGCACCACTGTATGTCTTCTTTATTTCCATTATGCACCACATGTAACGGTGCTTCATTCTTCATTTCTTTATGCTCTGTATACATAGCTAGCTTGCACGCTGCAAACATGAATTCAGTCTCTAATAAACACCAAAACGAATAGGTTATGGGCCCAGACCGCTTCCACTGCGTGTACTAATCGAGGAAAATTAAACAGAGACTCGTTTGTGAATTAATCAAATCATAAAGAACAAGATGAGTTCCCAATATTCAATAGAAAAGTTGGATGATGACAACTATAGTTCGTGGGCAGTGCAGATGAAAAGTCTGCTGATACATTCGGAGTTGTGGGGAATTGTGAGTGGCCGTGAAATTAAAAGTGAAGGGGATACTGTGGAACAGCAGACAAATTTCGATCGAAAAGACGAAAAAGCCTTGGCAAGTGTATTGCTGTGTATAAAACCATCGCAAATTAATCATGTTAAACATTGTACGACATCAGAGGAAGCTTGGAAAAAGCTGGCAGCTATTCACACGCCTTCTGGTCCGGCGCGTAGAATACAGTTATTTAAACAGTTACTGTACATGAAAATGTCAGAGTCAGAGGGCATTGCAAAGCATGTGAATAATTTTTCTGATGTGATCGAGAAGTTGAACGAAATTCAAAAGCCAGTGCCGGATGAAATGCTTGTTATAATTTTGTTGGCAAGCCTTAGTGACGCATATGAGGGCTTTGTAATCGCAATAGAAGCGCGCGACAATTTGCCGTCTTTTGGTGCCCTAAAAATTAAATTGCTGGAAGAGGGGGAAAGACGTAAAACGGTTGAGCAAATTGCAGTGAAAGAAGAACAGAAAATGTTCGCGTCGCGTTGTGAAAATGACAAAAAGAACAAGAACAAAAGGGACATGAAAAACATCGAATGTTGGAAATGTGGCCGCCGCGGTCATATTTCGGCGAAGTGCAGATCGAAAGAAAAATCAGCGAAGTCAGAAAAGGACAACGATAGTGATAAAAAGAACGACAACAACAAGAAGTCGTATTCCGTTTTCGCTGCAGCTTCGCATAAAAGTACACTTTCGGTTGATGTTTGGTGCATGGACAGTGGGGCAACAGCCCATTTATGTGCAAACAAATTGTTATTTGTGTCAATTCGCGAGCATAAAGAAAAAATTATGCTAGTTGGCGAACAATACATTGAGGCAAAAGGCATCGGCACAGTGAAGTTAAACTGGCATGGCAATATCCTTGAACTAATCGATGTGCTATATGTTCAAAATCTGCAATGTAATTTTGTTTCGGTCGCTAAAGCAATAAATAATGGTTTTAAAATATGCTTTGAACAAGACAAAGCGAGCGTGAAAAACAAAAGGGGCGATACGGTGTTAATTGCGAAAAAGCAAAATGACTTGTTTGTGTTTGAAACTAAGAATAAAACCGCTTTTGCTGTAAAGGCAAATTTAAAGCAAGTAATAACATGGCATAATAGATTCGGGCATCTAAATTTTAATAGCATTAAATCAATGATCAACAAGGATATGGTGTATGGTCTGCCTGGTGTTGCCGGAAACGTGAGTGACTTTGTCTGCGAGACATGTGCAAAAAGCAAAATTTGCGTAAAACAGTTCCCAAAAACGTCGGAAAATCGATCGCGTGAAATTTTGGGATTAATTCATACTGACATTTGTGGTCCTATAAGTACAGTATCGAAAGGCGGCGCACGATATTTTGCTACTTTTATTGATGATAAGACGCGTTACGTAACGGTGTATATGCTGAAATCGAAAGATCAAGTCTTTGAAAAATTTAAAGAGTTCAAAGCGTTGGCAGAAAAACAAACTGGACAGAAGATCAAAGCCATAAGGAGCGACAACGGGCGCGAGTACCTGAGCGGCGCATTTGAGAACTTCTTGGTAAGCCAGGGAATTAAGCGACAACTAACAGTTCCCCATACTCCACAGCAAAACGGAGTTGCTGAGCGTGCGAACAGAACGTTGGTGGAGATGGCAAGGAGCATGCTGGTGCATGCTAGGGCCAATGAATCACTGTGGGGAGAAGCTATAATGACCGCAGCATATTTACGGAATAGATCCGAGACGTCGTCAGTACCTGAGATGACTCCATACCAGGCATGGTTTGGGAAGAAGCCAAGCGTGACCCATTTGAGAATGTTTGGTACAAAGGTTATCGTATTGGATAAGACGCACAAAAGAAAATTTTGTCAGAAGGGCATCGAGCATATAATGGTGGGGTATTCAGATACCGCTAAAGCTTATCGACTATTCAATCCTCAGACACAAAATGTAAAAGAAGCCAGGGATGTTGTGTTTTTGGAACACGAAATTGCACAAGATGCTGATTCATCGGTTGAAGAGTATCCGGATGATCCAAGTGAATTGATAATGAAGATTGACACAGAACAAGCCGAAGAGGTCGAGCCACAAGCAACAGAAGAGCAAGAAGATATTAAAATTGAATCAAACTCAGAAGAGAGCGTCTTTGGACAAAAACGGGGTCCAGGGCGACCAAAATTAGTTCGAACTGGAGCTCCAGGGCGTCCACGGAAGGAATATAATCTGCTCAGTGTCATTGGAACAACCGAAGACGTTGTAGTGCCCAATAGTGTCAAAGAGGCGTTAAGCATGAGGCATGCAGACGAATGGAAAGTTGCGATGCAGAAGGAGTACGATCAGTTGCAATCAATAAAGACATGGAGCCTAGTTGATCTGCCACCTGGTGAGAAATGTATTGGCTGTAAATGGGTTTTTGCCATAAAGCGCGACAAACATGGCAAGCTGGAACGGTTTAAAGCTCGTTTAGTCGCAAAGGGATGCGGACAGCAATACGGCATCAACTATACGGAGACATTTTCACCAGTAGCAAGATATTCGTCAATCAGATTGGTAATTGCATTAGCCGTAGAGCACGAGATGTATATGCATCAAATGGATGTCTCGGCAGCGTACCTAAATAGTGAACTACAGGATGAAGTATATATGAGGCAACCTGATGGCTTTGTAGACTCCAAATATCCGAAAAGGGTATTGAAGCTGAACAAATCCTTATACGGCCTGAAGCAGAGTGGTCGCGAGTGGAATCAGACTCTGGACAGTACTCTGATGAAAATGGGGTTCGTACCCTGTGCTAGCGAGCCATGCATCTACACCTGCAAATTCGAAGAGAATTTAAGTATTATCATTGTATATGTTGACGATTTAATTATTGCTTGTTCCAGAAAAGAAGACCTCGTCAACATAAAGAGCGCAATTGCTCAGACATTTGATGTGGTAGATGGCGGTAAACTGAAGCACTTTTTTAGGTATCGAAATTGAGCGATCTGGTGACACGGGCAACGTTTCAATCGGCCATAAGCAGTTCATTGAAGGATTGCTGCGAGAATATAGAATGGAAGACTGCAAGCCGAGTGCGACTCCATTAGAGGTTGGCTTCCAGAGTAAATGCACAACTGATGCCTGCCAAAGTGTGGACCAGACAAGGTATCAGTCACTTGTTGGTTCTTTATTGTATCTGGCCATGACGACCCGGCCGGATATTGCACATTCCGTTGCTAAGCTGGCGCAACGATGCAGTGATCCCCACAAGGAACATGAGGTGGCAGCCAAGCGTGTGCTCCGCTACCTGAAAGGAACTGCAAACCTGCAGTTACATTATAGTCAAACTGGTGAACCTGCACACTGTTTTGTGGATGCAGATTGGGCAGGTGACAGTACAGACCGTAAATCATTCAGCGGTTGGGCATTCTTTCTGGCAGGATCGGCAATTACGTGGGAATCCAAGAAGCAGAGCATTGTGGCACTCAGTAGCACGGAGGCTGAGTATGTGGCACTATCTACAGCAGCGAAGGAAGCATCGTACGTGCTAAAACTTATAAGAGAGATGGGCTGTGAAACACCGTCGACAATGATGATCTACAGCGACAACCAAAGTGCACAATGTCTTGTTAAGAATGCTACATTTCATGCTAGAAGCAAGCATATTGACATTAAATACCACTTCGTAAGAGAATTATATAAGAAAAAGATAATTGATATTGAATACGTTTGTACTGAAGATATGATTTCTGATGTATTAACCAAAAATTTATGTAAAATTAAACATATGAAATGTATTAGATTGTTAGGGTTAAACTGAACACAACGAAGTGAAATTGAAATGTATTGAAAATGAACATATTGAAGTTAAGTTTTGTTAATATAGACATCGTGTTGAGAAGGAGTGTTAGAAATATTTTGTATTAGCACCACTGTATGTCTTCTTTATTTCCATTATGCACCACATGTAACGGTGCTTCATTCTTCATTTCTTTATGCTCTGTATACATAGCTAGCTTGCACGCTGCAAACATGAATTCAGTCTCTAATAAACACCAAAACGAATATATACTATTTATGACTAGCTTTATCAATTTAAGTCAAAATATCGAAATTCTAAATTTTGAAAAATTTTGAAAAAGTTGTAAGGGGGGTGCTTCGAAAAATGCAAATTCAAATTTACACCTAAATTAAGGGTTTTTCTTCGATATTTTCCACAATTTTCATCGCAAAGACTTTTCGAAGGACATTTTATACTATTTATGACTAGCTTTATCAATTTAAGTCAAAATATCGAAATTCTAAATTTTGAAAAATTTTGAAAATGTTGTAAGGGGGGTGCTTCGAAAAATTCAAATTCAAATTTACACCTAAATTAAGGGTTTTTCTTCGATATTTTCCACAATTTTCATCGCAAAGACTTTTCGAAGGACATTTTATACTATTTATGACTAGCTTTATCAATTTAAGTCAAAATATCAAAATTCTAAATTTTGAAAAATTTTGAAAATGTTGTAAGGGGGGTGCTTCGAAAAATTCAAATTCAAATTTACACCTAAATTAAGGGTTTTTCTTCGATATTTTCCACAATTTTCATCGCAAAGACTTTTCGAAGGACATTTTATACTACTTATGACTACCTCTATCAATTTAAGTCAAAATATCAAAATTGTAAATTTTGAAAAATTTTGAAAATGTTGTAAGGGGGGTGCTTCGAAAAATTCAAATTCAAATTTACACCTAAATTAAGGGTTTTTCTTCGATATTTTCCACAATTTTCATCGCAAAGACTTTTCGAAGGACATTTTATACTATTTATGACTAGCTTTATCAATTTAAGTCAAAATATCAAAATTCTAAATTTTGAAAAATTTTGAAAATGTTGTAAGGGGGGTGCTTCGAAAAATTCAAATTCAAATTTACACCTAAATTAAGGGTTTTTCTTCGATATTTTCCACAATTTTCACCGCAAAGACTTTTCGAAGGACATTTTATACTATTTATGACTAGCTTTATCAATTTAAGTCAAAATATCAAAATTCTAAATTTTGAAAAATTTTGAAAATGTTGTAAGGGGGGTGCTTCGAAAAATTCAAATTCAAATTTACACCTAAATTAAGGGTTTTTCTTCGATATTTTCCACAATTTTCATCGCAAAGACTTTTCGAAGGACATTTTATACTATTTATGACTAGCTTTATCAATTTAAGTCAAAATATCAAAATTCTAAATTTTGAAAAATTTTGAAAATGTTGTAAGGGGGGGTGCTTCGAAAAATTCAAATTCAAATTTACACCTAAATTAAGGGTTTTTCTTCGATATTTTCCACAATTTTCATCGCAAAGACTTTTCGAAGGACATTTTATACTATTTATGACTAGCTTTATCAATTTAAGTCAAAATATCGAAATTCTAAATTTTGAAAAATTTTGAAAATGTTGTAAGGGGGGTGCTTCGAAAAATTCAAATTCAAATTTACACCTAAATTAAGGGTTTTTCTTCGATATTTTCCACAATTTTCATCGCAAAGACTTTTCGAAGGACATTTTATACTATTTATGACTAGCTTTATCAATTTAAGTCAAAATATCGATATTCTAAATTTTGAAAAATTTTGAAAATGTTGTAAGGGGGGTGCTTCGAAAAATTCAAATTCAAATTTACACCTAAATTAAGGGTTTTTCTTCGATATTTTCCACAATTTTCATCGCAAAGACTTTTCGAAGGACATTTTATACTATTTATGACTAGCTTTATCAATTTAAGTCAAAATATCGAAATTCTAAATTTTGAAAAATTTTGAAAAAGTTGTAAGGGGGGTGCTTCGAAAAATTCAAATTCAAATTTACACCTAAATTAAGGGTTTTTCTTCGATATTTTCCACAATTTTCATCGCAAAGACTTTTCGAAGGACATTTTATACTATTTATGACTAGCTTTATCAATTTAAGTCAAAATATCGAAATTCTAAATTTTGAAAAATTTTAAAAATGTTGTAAGGGGGGTGCTTCGAAAAATTCAAATTCAAATTTACACCTAAATTAAGGGTTTTTCTTCGATATTTTCCACAATTTTCACCGCAAAGACTTTTCGAAGGACATTTTATACTATTTATGACTAGCTTTATCAATTTAAGTCAAAATATCGAAATTCTAAATTTTGAAAAATTTTGAAAATGTTGTAAGGGGGGTGCTTCGAAAAATTCAAATTCAAATTTACACCTAAATTAAGGGTTTTTCTTCGATATTTTCCACAATTTTCACCGCAAAGACTTTTCAAAGGACATTTTATACTATTTATGACTAGCTTTATCAATTTAAGTCAAAATATCGAAATTCTAAATTTTGAAAAATTTTGAAAATGTTGTAAGGGGGTGCTTCGAAAAATTCAAATTCAAATTTACACCTAAATTAAGGGTTTTTCTTCGATATTTTCCACAATTTTCACCGCAAAGACTTTTCGAAGGACATTTTATACTACTTATGACTAGCTTTATCAATTTAAGTCAAAATATCAAAATTCTAAATTTTGAAAAATTTTGAAAATGTTGTAAGGGGGGTGCTTCGAAAAATTCAAATTCAAATTTACACCCAAATTAAGGGTTTTTCTTCGATATTTTTCACAATTTTCATCGCAAAGACTTTTCGAAGGACATTTTATACTATTTATGACTAGCTTTATCAATTTAAGTCAAAATATCGAAATTCTAAATTTTGAAAAAATGTTGTAAGGGGGGTGCTTCGAAAAATTCAAATTCAAATTTACACCTAAATTAAGGGTTTTTCTTCGATATTTTCCACAATTTTCATCGCAAAGACTTTTCGAAGGACATTTTATACTATTTATGACTAGCTTTATCAATTTAAGTCAAAATATCGAAATTCTAAATTTTGAAAAATTTTGAAATGTTGTAAGGGGGGTGCTTCGAAAAATTCAAATTCAAATTTACACCTAAATTAAGGGTTTTTCTTCGATATTTTCCACAATTTTCATCGCAAAGACTTTTCGAAGGACATTTTATACTATTTATGACTAGCTTTATCAATTTAAGTCAAAATATCGAAATTCTAAATTTTGAAAAAATGTTGTAAGGGGGGTGCTTCGAAAAATTCAAATTCAAATTTACACCTAAATTAAGGGTTTTTCTTCGATATTTTCCACAATTTTCATCGCAAAGACTTTTCGAAGGACATTTTAATCTATTTATGACTAGCTTTATCAATTTAAGTCAAAATATCGAAATTCTAAATTTTGAAAAATTTTGAAATGTTGTAAGGGGGGTGCTTCGAAAAATTCAAATTCAAATTTACACCTAAATTAAGGGTTTTTCTTCGATATTTTCCACAATTTTCATCGCAAAGACTTTTCGAAGGACATTTTATACTATTTATGACTAGCTTTATCAATTTAAGTCAAAATATCGATATTCTAAATTTTGAAAAATTTTGAAAATGTTGTAAGGGGGGTGCTTCGAAAAATTCAAATTCAAATTTACACCTAAATTAAGGGTTTTTCTTCGATATTTTCCACAATTTTCATCGCAAAGACTTTTCGAAGGACATTTTATACTACTTATGACTAGCTTTATCAATTTAAGTCAAAATATCAAAATTCTAAATTTTGAAAAATTTTGAAAATGTTGTAAGGGGGGTGCTTCGAAAAATTCAAATTCAAATTTACACCTAAATTAAGGGTTTTTCTTCGATATTTTCCACAATTTTCACCGCAAAGACTTTTCGAAGGACATTTTATACTACTTATGACTACCTCTATCAACTTAAGTCAAAATATCAAAATTCTAAATTTTGAAAAATTTTGAAAAATTGAAAATGTTGTAAGGGAGGTGCTTCGAAAAATGCAAATTCAAATTTACACCTAAATTAAGGGTTTTTCTTCGATATTTTCCACAATTTTCATCGCAAAGACTTTTCGAAGGACATTTTATACTATTTATGACTAGCTTTATCAATTTAAGTCAAAATATCGAAATTCTAAATTTTGAAAAATTTTGAAAATGTTGTAAGGGGGTGCTTCGAAAAATTCAAATTCAAATTTACACCTAAATTAAGGGTTTTTCTTCGATATTTTCCACAATTTTCATCGCAAAGACTTTTCGAAGGACATTTTATACTACTTATGACTACCTCTATCAATTTAAGTCAAAATATCAAAATTCTAAATTTTGAAAAATTTTGAAAATGTTGTAAGGGGGGTGCTTCGAAAAATTCAAATTCAAATTTACACCTAAATTAAGGGTTTTTCTTCGAGATTTTCCACAATTTTCATCGCAAAGACTTTTCGAAGGACATTTTATACTACTTATGACTACCTCTATCAATTTAAGTCAAAATATCAAAATTGTAAATTTTGAAAAATTTTGAAAATGTTGTAAGGGGGGTGCTTCGAAAAATTCAAATTCAAATTTACACCTAAATTAAGGGTTTTTCTTCGATATTTTCCACAATTTTCATCGCAAAGACTTTTCGAAGGACATTTTATACTATTTATGACTAGCTTTATCAATTTAAGTCAAAATATCGAAATTCTAAATTTTGAAAAATTTTGAAAATGTTGTAAGGGGGGTGCTTCGAAAAATTCAAATTCAAATTTACACCTAAATTAAGGGTTTTTTTCGATATTTTCCACAATTTTCACCGCAAAGACTTTTTGAAGGACATTTTATACTATTTATGACTAGCTTTATCAATTTAAGTCAAAATATCGAAATTCTAAATTTTGAAAAATTTTGAAAATGTTGTAAGGGGGGTGCTTCGAAAAATTCAAATTCAAATTTACACCTAAATTAAGGGTTTTTCTTCGATATTTTCCACAATTTTCACCGCAAAGACTTTTCGAAGGACATTTTATACTATTTATGACTAGCTTTATCAATTTAAGTCAAAATATCGAAATTCTAAATTTTGAAAAATTTTGAAAATGTTGTAAGGGGGGTGCTTCGAAAAATTCAAATTCAAATTTACACCTAAATTAAGGGTTTTTCTTCGATATTTTCCACAATTTTCACCGCAAAGACTTTTCGAAGGACATTTTATACTATTTATGACTAGCTTTATCAATTTAAGTCAAAATATCGAAATTCTAAATTTTGAAAAATTTTGAAAATGTTGTAAGGGGGGTGCTTCGAAAAATTCAAATTCAAATTTACACCTAAATTAAGGGTTTTTCTTCGATATTTTCCACAATTTTCATCGCAAAGACTTTTCGAAGGACATTTTATACTACTTATGACTACCTCTATCAACTTAAGTCAAAATATCAAAATTCTAAATTTTGAAACATTTTGAAAATGTTGTAAGGGGGGTGCTTCGAAAAATTCAAATTCAAATTTACACCTAAATTAAGGGTTTTTCTTCGATATTTTCCACAATTTTCACCGCAAAGACTTTTTGAAGGACATTTTATACTATTTATGACTAGCTTTATCAATTTAAGTCAAAATATCGAAATTCTAAATTTTGAAAAATTTTGAAAATGTTGTAAGGGGGGTGCTTCGAAAAATTCAAATTCAAATTTACACCTAAATTAAGGGTTTTTCTTCGATATTTTTCACAATTTTCACCGCAAAGACTTTTCGAAGGACATTTTATACTATTTATGACTAGCTTTATCAATTTAAGTCAAAATATCGAAATTCTAAATTTTGAAAAATTTGGAAAATGTTGTAAGGGGGGCGCTTCGAAAAATTCAAATTCAAATTTACACCTAAATTAAGGGTTTTTCTTCGATATTTTCCACAATTTTCACAGCAAAGACTTTTCGAAGGACATTTTATACTATTTATGACTAGCTTTATCAATTTAAGTCAAAATATCGAAATTCTAAATTTTGAAAAATTTTGAAAATGTTGTAAGGGGGGTGCTTCGAAAAATTCAAATTCAAATTTACACCTAAATTAAGGGTTTTTCTTCGATATTTTCCACAATTTTCATCGCAAAGACTTTTCGAAGGACATTTTATACTACTTATGACTACCTCTATCAACTTAAGTCAAAATATCAAAATTCTAAATTTTGAAACATTTTGAAAATGTTGTAAGGGGGGTGCTTCGAAAAATTCAAATTCAAATTTACACCTAAATTAAGGGTTTTTCTTCGATATTTTCCACAATTTTCATCGCAAAGACTTTTCGAAGGACATTTTATACTATTTATGACTAGCTTTATCAATTTAAGTCAAAATATCGTTATTCTAAATTTTGAAAAATTTTGAAAATGTTGTAAGGGGGGTGCTTCGAAAAATTCAAATTCAAATTTACACCTAAATTAAAGGTTTTTCTTCGATATTTTCCACAATTTTCATCGCAAAGACTTTTCGAACGACATTTTATACTATTTATGACTAGCTTTATCAATTTAAGTCAAAATATCGATATTCTAAATTTTGAAAAATTTTGAAAATGTTGTAAGGGGGGTGCTTCGAAAAATTCAAATTCAAATTTACACCTAAATTAAGGGTTTTTCTTCGATATTTTCCACAATTTTCATCGTAAAGACTGTTCGAAGGACATTTTATACTACTTATGACTAGCTTTATCAATTTAAGTCAAAATATCGAAATTCTAAATATTGAAAAATTTTGAAAAAGTTGTAAGGGGGGTGCTTCGAAAAATTCAAATTCAAATTTACACCTAAATTAAGGGTTTTTCTTTGATATTTTCCACAATTTTAATCGCAAAGACTTTTCGAAGGACATTTTATACTATTTATGACTAGCTTTATCAATTTAAGTCAAAATATCGAAATTCTAAATTTTGAAAAATTTTGAAAATGTTGTAAGGGGGGTGCTTCGAAAAATTCAAATTCAAATTTTCACCTAAATTAAGGGTTTTTCTTCGATATTTTCCACAATTTTCACCGCAAAGACTTTTCGAAGGACATTTTATACTATTTATGACTAGCTTTATCAATTTAAGTCAAAATATCGAAATTCTAAATTTTGAAAAATTTTGAAAATGTTGTAGGGGGGGTGCTTCGAAAAATTCAAATTCAAATTTACACCTAAATTAAGGGTTTTTCTTCGATATTTTCCACAATTTTCATCGCAAAGACTTTTCGAAGGACATTTTACACTACTTATGACTACCTCTATCAATTTAAGTCAAAATATCGATATTCTAAATTTTGAAAAATTTTGAAAATGTTGTAAGGGGGGTGCTTCGAAAAATTCAAATTCAAATTTACACCTAAATTAAGGGTTTTTCTTCGATATTTTCCACAATTTTCACCGCAAAGACTTTTTGAAGGACATTTTATACTACTTATGACTACCTCTATCAACTCAAGTCAAAATATCAAAATTCTAAATTTTGAAAAATTTTGAAAATGTTGTAAGGGGGGTGCTTCGAAAATTCACAAATTTACACCTAAATTAAGGGTTTTTCTTCGATATTTTCCACAATTTTCATCGCAAAGACTTTTCGAAGGACATTTTATACTATTTATGACTAGCTTTATCAATTTAAGTCAAAATATCGAAATTCTAAATTTTGAAAAATTTTGAAAATGTTGTAAGGGGGTGCTTCGAAAAATTCAAATTCAAATTTACACCTAAATTAAGGGTTTTTCTTCGATATTTTCACAATTTTCACCGCAAAGACTTTTCGAAGGACATTTTATACTATTTATGACTAGCTTTATCAATTTAAGTCAAAATATCGAAATTCTAAATTTTGAAAAATTTTGAAAATGTTGTAAGGGGGGTGCTTCGAAAAATTCAAATTCAAATTTACACCTAAATTAAGGGTTTTTCTTCGATATTTTCCACAATTTTCACCGCAAAGACTTTTCGAAGGACATTTTATACTATTTATGACTAGCTTTATCAATTTAAGTCAAAATATCGAAATTCTAAATTTTGAAAAATTTTGAAAATGTTGTAAGGGGGGTGCTTCGAAAAATTCAAATTCAAATTTACACCTAAATTAAGGGTTTTTCTTCGATATTTTCCACAATTTTCATCGCAAAGACTTTTCGAAGGACATTTTATACTACTTATGACTACCTTTATCAATTTAAGTCAAAATATCAAAATTCTAAATTTTGAAAAATTTTGAAAATGTTGTAAGGGGGGTGCTTCGAAAAATTCAAATTCAAATTTACACCTAAATTAAGGGTTTTTCTTCGATATTTTCCACAATTTTCATCGCAAAGACTTTTCGAAGGACATTTTATACTATTTATGACTAGCTTTATCAATTTAAGTCAAAATATCGATATTCTAAATTTTGAAAAATTTTGAAAATGTTGTAAGGGGGGTGCTTCGAAAAATTCAAATTCAAATTTACACCTAAATTAAGGGTTTTTTCGATACTTTCCACAATTTTATATACTACTTATGACTAGCTTTATCAATTTAAGTCAAAATATCGAAATTCTAAATTTTGAAAAATTTTGAAAAAGTTGCAGGGTTTCGAAAAATTCAAATTCAAATTTACACCTAAATTCAGGGTTTTTCTTCGATATTTTCCACAATTTTCACCGCAAAGACTTTTCGAAGGAAATTTTATACTATTTATGACTAGCTTTATCAATTTAAGTCAAAATATCGAAATTCTAAATTTTGAAAAATTTTGAAAATGTTGTAAGGGGGCTGCTTCGAAAAATTCAAATTCAAATTTACACCTAAATTAAGGGTTTTTCTTCGATATTTTCCACAATTTTCATCGCAAAGACTTTTCGAAGGACATTTTACACTACTTATGACTACCTCTATCAATTTAAGTCAAAATATCGATATTCTAAATTTTGAAAAATTTTGAAAATGTTGTAAGGGGGGTGCTTCGAAAAATTCAAATTCAAATTTACACCTAAATTAAGGGTTTTTCTTCGATATTTTCCACAATTTTCACCGCAAAGACTTTTTGAAGGACATTTTATACTACTTATGACTACCTCTATCAACTCAAGTCAAAATATCAAAATTCTAAATTTTGAAAAATTTTGAAAATGTTGTAAGGGGGGTGCTTTGAAAAATTCAACAAATTTACACCTAAATTAAGGGTTTTTCTTCGATATTTTCCACAATTTTCATCGCAAAGACTTTTCGAAGGACATTTTATACTATTTATGACTAGCTTTATCAATTTAAGTCAAAATATCGAAATTCTAAATTTTGAAAAATTTTGAAAATGTTGTAAGGGGGGTGCTTCGAAAAATTCAAATTCAAATTTACACCTAAATTAAGGGTTTTTCTTCGATATTTTTCACAATTTTCACCGCAAAGACTTTTCGAAGGACATTTTATACTATTTATGACTAGCTTTATCAATTTAAGTCAAAATATCGAAATTCTAAATTTTGAAAAATTTTGAAAATGTTGTAAGGGGGGTGCTTCGAAAAATTTAAATTCAAATTTACACCTAAATTAAGGGTTTTTCTTCGATATTTTCCACAATTTTCACCGCAAAGACTTTTCGAAGGACATTTTATACTATTTATGACTAGCTTTATCAATTTAAGTCAAAATATCGAAATTCTAAATTTTGAAAAATTTTGAAAATGTTGTAAGGGGGGTGTTTCGAAAAATTCAAATTCAAATTTACACCTAAATTAAGGGTTTTTCTTCGATATTTTCCACAATTTTCATCGCAAAGACTTTTCGAAGGACATTTTATACTTCTTATGACTACCTCTATCAACTTAAGTCAAAATATCAAAATTCTAAATTTTGAAAAATTTTGAAAATGTTGTAAGGGGGGTGCTTCGAAAAATTCAAATTCAAATTTACACCTAAATTAAGGGTTTTTCTTCGATATTTTCCACAATTTTCATCGCAAAGACTTTTCGAACGACATTTTATACTATTTATGACTAGCTTTATCAATTTAAGTCAAAATATCGATATTCTAAATTTTGAAAAATTTTGAAAATGTTGTAAGGGGGGTGCTTCGAAAAATTCAAATTCAAATTTACACCTAAATTAAGTGTTTTTTTATACTACATTTTATACTACTTATGACTAGCTTTATCAATTTAAGTCAAAATATCGAAATTCTAAATTTTGAAAAATTTTGAAAAAGTTGCTTCGAAAAATTCAAATTCAAATTTACACCTAAATTCAGGGTTTTTCTTCGATATTTTCCACAATTTTCATCGCAAAGACTTTTCGAAGGACATTTTATACTATTTATGACTAGCTTTATCAATTTAAGTCAAAATATCGATATTCTATATTTTGAAAAATTTTAAAAATGTAAGGGGGGTGCTTCGAAAAATTCAAATTCAAATTTACACCTAAATTAAGGGTTTTTCTTCGATATTTTCCACAATTTTCACCGCAAATACTTTTCGGAGGACATTTTATACTATTTATGACTAGCTTTATCAATTTAAGTCAAAATATCGAAATTCTAAATTTTGAAAAATTTTGAAAATGTTGTAAGGGGGGTGCTTCGAAAAATTCAAATTCAAATTTACACCTAAATTAAGGGTTTTTCTTCGATATTTTTCACAATTTTCACCGCAAAGACTTTTCGAAGGACATTTTATACTATTTATGACTAGCTTTATCAATTTAAGTCAAAATATCGAAATTCTAAATTTTGAAAAATTTTGAAAATGTTGTAAGGGGGGTGCTTCGAAAAATTCAAATTCAAATTTACACCTAAATTAAGGGTTTTTCTTCGATATTTTCCACAATTTTCATCGCAAAGACTTTTCGAAGGACATTTTATACTATTTATGACTAGCTTTATCAATTTAAGTCAAAATATCGATATTCTATATTTTGAAAAATTTTAAAAATGTTGTAAGGGGGGTTCTTCGAAAAATTCAAATTCAAATTTACACCTAAATTAAGGGTTTTTCTTCGATATTTTCCACAATTTTCACCGCAAATACTTTTCGGAGGACATTTTATACTATTTATGACTAGCTTTATCAATTTAAGTCAAAATATCGAAATTCTAAATTTTGAAAAATTTTGAAAATGTTGTAAGGGGGGTGCTTCGAAAAATTCAAATTCAAATTTACACCTAAATTAAGGGTTTTTCTTTGATATTTTCCACAATTTTCACCGCAAAGACTTTTCGAAGGACATTTTATACTATTTATGACTAGCTTTATCAATTTAAGTCAAAATATCGAAATTCTAAATTTTGAAAAATTTTGAAAATGTTGTAAGGGGAGGTGCTTCGAAAAATTCAAATTCAAATTTTCACCTAAATTAAGGGTTTTTCTTCGATATTTTCCACAATTTTCACCGCAAAGACTTTTCGAAGGAAATTTTATACTATTTATGACTAGCTTTATCAATTTAAGTCAAAATATCGAAATTCTAAATTTTGAAAAATTTTGAAAATGTTGTAAGGGGGGTGCTTCGAAAAATTCAAATTCAAATTTACACCTAAATTAAGGGTTTTTCTTCGATATTTTCCACAATTTTCATCGCAAAGACTTTTCGAAGGACATTTTACACTACTTATGACTACCTCTATCAATTTAAGTCAAAATATCAAAATTCTAAATTTTGAAAAATTTTGAAAATGTTGTAAGGGGGGTGCTTCGAAAAATTCAAATTCAAATTTACAACCAAATTAAGGGTTTTTCTTCGATATTTTTCACAATTTTCACCGCAAAGACTTTTCGAAGGACATTTTATACTACTTATGACTACCTCTATCAACTTAAGTCAAAATATCAAAATTCTTAATTTTGAAAAATTTTGAAAATGTTGTAAGGGGGGTGCTTTATCACAAATTTACACCTAAATTAAGGGTTTTTCTTCGATATTTTCCACAATTTTCATCGCAAAGACTTTTCGAAGGACATTTTATACTATTTATGACTAGCTTTATCAATTTAAGTCAAAATATCGAAATTCTAAATTTTGAAAATGTTGTAAGGGGGGTGCTTCGAAAAATTCAAATTCAAATTTACACCTAAATTAAGGGTTTTTCTTCGATATTTTCCACAATTTTCATCGCAAAGACTTTTCGAAGGACATTTTATACTATTTATGACTAGCTTTATCAATTTAAGTCAAAATATCGTTATTCTAAATTTTGAAAAATTTTGAAAATGTTGTAAGGGGGGTGCGTCGAAAAATTCAAATTCAAATTTACACCTAAATTAAGGGTTTTTCTTCGATATTTTCCACAATTTTCATCGCAAAGACTTTTCGAAGGACATTTTATACTATTTATGACTAGCTTTATCAATTTAAGTCAAAATATCGTTATTCTAAATTTTGAAAAATTTTGAAAATGTTGTAAGGGGGGTGCTTCGAAAAATTCAAATTCAAATTTACACCTAAATTAAGGGTTTTTCTTCGATATTTTCCACAATTTTCATCGCAAAGACTTTTCGAAGGACATTTTATACTATTTATGACTACCTCTATGAATTTAAGTCAAAATATCGAAATTCTAAATTTTGAAAATGTTGTAAGGGGGGTGCTTCGAAAAATTCAAATTCAAATTTACACCTAAATTAAGGGTTTTTCTTCGATATTTTCCACAATTTTCATCGCAAAGACTTTTCGAAGGACATTTTATACTATTTATGACTAGCTTTATCAATTTAAGTCAAAATATCGTTATTCTAAATTTTGAAAAATTTTGAAAATGTTGTAAGGGGGGTGCTTCGAAAAATTCAAATTCAAATTTACACCTAAATTAAGGGTTTTTCTTCGATATTTTCCACAATTTTCATCGCAAAGACTTTTCGAAGGACATTTTATACTATTTATGACTAGCTTTATCAATTTAAGTCAAAATATCGTTATTCTAAATTTTGAAAAATTTTGAAAATGTTGTAAGGGGGGTGCTTCGAAAAATTCAAATTCAAATTTACACCTAAATTAAGGGTTTTTCTTCGATATTTTCCACAATTTTCATCGCAAAGACTTTTCGAAGGACATTTTATACTATTTATTTTATTTAGCTTTATCAACTTAAGTCAAAATATCGATATTCTATATTTTGAAAAATTTTAAAAATGTTGTAAGGGGGATGCTTCGAAAAATTCAAATTCAAATTTACACCTAAATTAAGGGTTTTTCTTCGATATTTTCCACAATTTTCATCGCAAAGACTTTTCGAAGGACATTTTACACTACTTATGACTACCTCTATCAATTTAAGTCAAAATATCAAAATTCTAAATTTTGAAAAATTTTGAAAATGTTGTAAGGGGGGTGCTTCGAAAAATTCAAATTCAAATTTACAACCAAATTAAGGGTTTTTCTTCGATATTTTTCACAATTTTCACCGCAAAGACTTTTTGAAGGACATTTTATACTACTTATGACTACCTCTATCAACTTAAGTCAAAATATCGTTATTCTAAATTTTGAAAAATTTTGAAAATGTTGTAAGGGGGGTGCTTCGAAAAATTCAAATTCAAATTTACACCTAAATTAAGGGTTTTTCTTCGATATTTTCCACAATTTTCATCGCAAAGACTTTTCGAAGGACATTTTATACTATTTATGACTAGCTTTATCAATTTAAGTCAAAATATCGTTATTCTAAATTTTGAAAAATTTTGAAAATGTTGTAAGGGGGGTGCTTCGAAAAATTCAAATTCAAATTTACACCTAAATTAAGGGTTTTTCTTCGATATTTTCCACAATTTTCATCGCAAAGACTTTTCGAAGGACATTTTATACTATTTATGACTAGCTTTATCAATTTAAGTCAAAATATCGTTATTCTAAATTTTGAAAAATTTTGAAAATGTTGTAAGTGGGGTGCTTCGAAAAATTCAAATTCAAATTTACACCTAAATTAAGGGTTTTTCTTCGATATTTTCCACAATTTTCATCGCAAAGACTTTTCGAACGACATTTTATACTATTTATGACTAGCTTTATCAATTTAAGTCAAAATATCGATATTCTAAATTTTGAAAAATTTTGAAAATGTTGTAAGGGGGGTGCTTCGAAAAATTCAAATTCAAATTTACACCTAAATCAAGGGTTTTTCTTCGATATTTTCCACAATTTTCATCGTAAAGACTGTTCGAAGGACATTTTATACTACTTATGACTAGCTTTATCAATTTAAGTCAAAATATCGAAATTCTAAATTTTGAAAAATGTTGTAAGGGGGGTGCTTCGAAAAATTCAAATTCAAATTTACACCTAAATTAAGGGTTTTTCTTCGATATTTTCCACAATTTTCATCGCAAAGACTTTTCGAAGGACATTTTATACTATTTATGACTAGCTTTATCAATTTAAGTCAAAATATCGATATTCTATATTTTGAAAAATTTTAAAAATGTTGTAAGGGGGATGCTTCGAAAAATTCAAATTCAAATTTACACCTAAATTAAGGGTTTTTCTTCGATATTTTCCACAATTTTCATCGCAAAGACTTTTCGAAGGACATTTTATACTATTTATGACTAGCTTTATCAATTTAAGTCAAAATATCGATATTCTAAATTTTGAAAAATTTTGAAAATGTTGTAAGGGGGGTGCTTCGAAAAATTCAAATTCAAATTTACACCTAAATTAAGGGTTTTTCTTCGATATTTTCCACAATTTTCACCGCAAAGACTTTTCGAAGGACATTTTATACTATTTATGACTAGCTTTATCAATTTAAGTCAAAAAATCGAAATTCTAAATTTTGAAAAATTTTGAAAATGTTGTAAGGGGGGTGCTTCGAAAAATTCAAATTCAAATTTACACCTAAATTAAGGGTTTTTCTTCGATATTTTCCACAATTTTCACCGCAAAGACTTTTCGAAGGACATTTTATACTATTTATGACTAGCTTTATCAATTTAAGTCAAAATATCGAAATTCTAAATTTTGAAAAATTTTGAATATGTTGTAAGGGAGGTGCTTCGAAAAATTCAAATTCAAATTTTCACCTAAATTAAGGGTTTTTCTTCGATATTTTCCACAATTTTCACCGCAAAGACTTTTCGAAGGAAATTTTATACTATTTATGACTAGCTTTATCAATTTAAGTCAAAATATCGAAATTCTAAATTTTGAAAAATTTTGAAAATGTTGTAAGGGGGGTGCTTCGAAAAATTCAAATTCAAATTTACACCTAAATTAAGGGTTTTTCTTCGATATTTTCCACAATTTTCATCGCAAAGACTTTTCGAAGGACATTTTACACTACTTATGACTACCTCTATCAATTTAAGTCAAAATATCAAAATTCTAAATTTTGAAAAATTTTGAAAATGTTGTAAGGGGGGTGCTTCGAAAAATTCAAATTCAAATTTACAACTAAATTAAGGGTTTTTCTTCGATATTTTCCACAATTTTCACCGCAAAGACTTTTTGAAGGACATTTTATACTACTTATGACTACCTCTATCAACTTAAGTCAAAATATCAAAATTCTAAATTTTGAAAAATTTTGAAAATGTTGTAAGGGGGGTGCTTTAAAATTCAAATTCAAATTTACACCTAAATTAAGGGTTTTTCTTCGATATTTTCCACAATTTTCATCGCAAAGACTTTTCGAAGGACATTTTATACTATTTATGACTAGCTTTATCAATTTAAGTCAAAATATCGAAATTCTAAATTTTGAAAATGTTGTAAGGGGGGTGCTTCGAAAAATTCAAATTCAAATTTACACCTAAATTAAGGGTTTTTCTTCGATATTTTCCACAATTTTCATCGCAAAGACTTTTCGAAGGACATTTTATACTATTTATGACTAGCTTTATCAATTTAAGTCAAAATATCGATATTCTAAATTTTGAAAAATTTTGAAAATGTTGTAAGGGGGGTACTTCGAAAAATTCAAATTCAAATTTACACCTAAATTAAGGGTTTTTCTTCGATATTTTCCACAATTTTCATCGCAAAGACTTTTCGAAGGACATTTTATACTATTTATGACTAGCTTTATCAATTTAAGTCAAAATATCGAAATTCTAAATTTTGAAAAATTTTGAAAATGTTGTAAGGGGGGTGCTTCGAAAAATTCAAATTCAAATTTACACCTAAATTAAGGGTTTTTCTTCGATATTTTCCACAATTTTCATCGCAAAGACTTTTCGAAGGACATTTTATACTACTTATGACTACCTCTATCAACTTAAGTCAAAATATCAAAATTCTAAATTTTGAAAAATTTTGAAAATGTTGTAAGGGGGGTGCTTCGAAAAATTCAAATTCAAATTTACACCTAAATTAAGGGTTATTCTTCGATATTTTCCACAATTTTCATCGCAAAGACTTTTCGAAGGACATTTTATACTATTTATGACTAGCTTTATCAATTTAAGTCAAAATATCGAAATTCTAAATTTTGAAAAATTTTGAAAATGTTGTAAGGGGGGTGCTTCGAAAAATTCAAATTCAAATTTACACCTAAATTAAGGGTTTTTCTTCGATATTTTCCACAATTTTCATCGCTAAGACTTTTCGAAGGACATTTTATACTATTTATGACTAGCTTTATCAATTTAAGTCAAAATATCGATATTCTAAATTTTGAAAAATTTTGAAAATGTTGTAAGGGGGGTGCTTCGAAAAATTCAAATTCAAATTTACACCTAAATTAAGGGTTTTTCTTCGATATTTTCCACAATTTTCATCGTAAAGACTGTTCGAAGGACATTTTATACTACTTATGACTAGCTTTATAAATTTAAGTCAAAATATCGAAATTCTAAATTTTGAAAATGTTGTAAGGGGGGTGCTTCGAAAAACTCAAATTCAAATTTACACCTAAATTAAGGGTTTTTCTTCGATATTTTCCACAATTTTCATCGCAAAGACTTTTCGAAGGACATTTTATACTATTTATGACTAGCTTTATCAATTTAAGTCAAAATATCGATATTCTAAATTTTGAAAAATTTTAAAAATGTTGTAAGGGGGGTGCTTCGAAATATTCAAATTCAAATTTACACCTAAATTAAGGGTTTTTCTTCGATATTTTCCACAATTTTCATCGCAAAGACTTTTCGAAGGACATTTTATACTATTTATGACTAGCTTTATCAATTTAAGTCAAAATATCGATATTCTAAATTTTGGAAAATTTTGAAAATGTTGTAAGGGGGGTGCTTCGAAAAATTCAAATTCAAATTTACACCTAAATTAAGGGTTTTTCTTCGATATTTTCCACAATTTTCATCGCAAAGACTTTTCGAAGGACATTTTATACTATTTATGACTAGCTTTATCAATTTAAGTCAAAAAATCAAAATTCTAAATTTTGAAAAATTTTGAAAATGTTGTAAGGGGGGTGCTTCGAAAAATTCAAATTCAAATTTACACCTAAATTAAGGGTTTTTCTTCGATATTTTTCACAATTTTCACCGCAAAGACTTTTCGAAGGACATTTTATACTATTTATGACTAGCTTTATCAATTTAAGTCAAAATATCGATATTCTAAATTTTGAAAAATTTTAAAAATGTTGTAAGGGGGATGCTTCGAAATATTCAAATTCAAATTTACACCTAAATTAAGGGTTTTTCTTCGATATTTTCCACAATTTTCATCGCAAAGACTTTTCGAAGGACATTTTATACTATTTATGACTAGCTTTATCAATTTAAGTCAAAATATCGATATTCTAAATTTTGAAAAATTTTGAAAATGTTGTAAGGGGGGTGCTTTAAAAATCAAACAAATTTACACCTAAATTAAGGGTTTTTCTTCGATATTTTCCACAATTTTCACCGCAAAGACTTTTCGAAGGACATTTTATACTATTTATGACTAGCTTTATCAATTTAAGTCAAAATATCGATATTCTAAATTTTTAAAAATTTTGAAAATGTTGTAAGGGGGGTGCTTCGAAAAATTCAAATTCAAATTTACACCTAAATTAAGGGTTTTTCTTCGATATTTTTCACAATTTTCACCGCAAAGACTTTTCGAAGGACATTTTATACTATTTATGACTAGCTTTATCAATTTAAGTCAAAATATCGAAATTCTAAATTTTGAAAAATTTTGAAAATGTTGTAAGGGGGGTGCTTCGAAAAATTCAAATTCAAATTTACACCTAAATTAAGGGTTTTTCTTCGATATTTTCCACAATTTTCACCGCAAAGACTTTTCGAAGGAAATTTTATACTATTTATGACTAGCTTTATCAATTTAAGTCAAAATATCGAAATTCTAAATTTTGAAAAATTTTGAAAATGTTGTAAGGGGGGTGCTTCGAAAAATTCAAATTAAAATTTACACCTAAATTAAGGGTTTTTCTTCGATATTTTCCACAATTTTCATCGCAAAGACTTTTCGAAGGACATTTTACACTACTTATGACTACCTCTATCAATTTAAGTCAAAATATCAAAATTCTAAATTTTGAAAAATTTTGAAAATGTTGTAAGGGGGGTGCTTCGAAAAATTCAAATTCAAATTTACAACCAAATTAAGGGTTTTTCTTCGATATTTTCCACAATTTTCACCGCAAAGACTTTTTGAAGGACATTTTATACTACTTATGACTACCTCTATCAACTTAAGTCAAAATATCAAAATTCTAAATTTTGAAAAATTTTGAAAATGTTGTAAGGGGGGTGCTTCAAAAATTCAAATTCAAATTTACACCTAAATTAAGGGTTTTTCTTCGATATTTTCCACAATTTTCATCGCAAAGACTTTTCGAAGGACATTTTATACTATTTATGACTAGCTTTATCAATTTAAGTCAAAATATCGATATTCTAAATTTTGAAAAATTTTGAAAATGTTGTAAGGGGGGTGCTTCGAAAAATTCAAATTCAAATTTACACCTAAATTAAGGGTTTTTCTTCGATATTTTCCACAATTTTCACCGCAAAGACTTTTCGAAGGACATTTTATACTATTTATGACTAGCTTTATCAATTTAAGTCAAAAAATCGAAATTCTAAATTTTGAAAAATTTTGAAAATGTTGTAAGGGGGGTGCTTCGAAAAATTCAAATTCAAATTTACACCTAAATTAAGGGTTTTTCTTCGATATTTTTCACAATTTTCACCGCAAAGACTTTTCGAAGGACATTTTATACTATTTATGACTAGCTTTATCAATTTAAGTCAAAATATCGAAATTCTAAATTTTGAAAAATTTTGAATATGTTGTAAGGGAGGTGCTTCGAAAAATTCAAATTCAAATTTACACCTAAATTAAGGGTTTTTCTTCGATATTTTCCACAATTTTCACCGCAAAGACTTTTCGAAGGACATTTTATACTATTTATGACTAGCTTTATCAATTTAAGTCAAAAAATCGAAATTCTAAATTTTGAAAAATTTTGAAAATGTTGTAAGGGGGGTGCTTCGAAAAATTCAAATTCAAATTTACACCTAAATTAAGGGTTTTTCTTCGATATTTTTCACAATTTTCACCGCAAAGACTTTTCGAAGGACATTTTATACTACTTATGACTACCTCTATCAACTTAAGTCAAAATATCAAAATTCTAAATTTTGAAAAATTTTGAAAATGTTGTAAGGGGGGTGCTTCGAAAAATTCAAATTCAAATTTACACCTAAATTAAGGGTTTTTCTTCGATATTTTCCACAATTTTCACCGCAAAGACTTTTCGAAGGAAATTTTATACTATTTATGACTAGCTTTATCAATTTAAGTCAAAATATCGAAATTCTAAATTTTGAAAAATTTTGAAAATGTTGTAAGGGGGGTGCTTCGAAAAATTCAAATTCAAATTTACACCTAAATTAAGGGTTTTTCTTCGATATTTTCCACAATTTTCATCGCAAAGACTTTTCGAAGGACATTTTATACTACTTATGACTACCTCTATCAATTTAAGTCAAAATATCAAAATTCTAAATTTTGAAAAATTTTGAAAATGTTGTAAGGGGGGTGCTTCGAAAAATTCAAATTCAAATTTACAACTAAATTAAGGGTTTTTCTTCGATATTTTTCACAATTTTCACCGCAAAGACTTTTCGAAGGACATTTTATACTACTTATGACTACCTCTATCAACTTAAGTCAAAATATCAAAATTCTAAATTTTGAAAAATTTTGAAAATGTTGTAAGGGGGGGTGCTTTAAAATCAAATTCAAATTTACACCTAAATTAAGGGTTTTTCTTCGATATTTTCCACAATTTTCATCGCAAAGACTTTTCGAAGGACATTTTATACTATTTATGACTAGCTTTATCAATTTAAGTCAAAATATCGAAATTCTAAATTTTGAAAAATTTTGAAAATGTTGTAAGGGGGGTGCTTCGAAAAATTCAAATTCAAATTTACACCTAAATTAAGGGTTTTTCTTCGATATTTTCCACAATTTTCATCGCTAAGACTTTTCGAACGACATTTTATACTACTTATAACTACCTCTATCAACTTAAGTCAAAATATCAAAATTCTAAATTTTGAAAAATTTTGAAAATGTTGTAAGGGGGGTGCTTCGAAAAATTCAAATTCAAATTTACACCTAAATTAAGGGTTATTCTTCGATATTTTCCACAATTTTCATCGCAAAGACTTTTCGAAGGACATTTTATACTATTTATGACTAGCTTTATCAATTTAAGTCAAAATATCGAAATTCTAAATTTTGAAAAATTTTGAAAATGTTGTAATGGGGGTGCTTCGAAAAATTCAAATTCAAATTTACACCTAAATTAAGGGTTTTTCTTCGATATTTTCCACAATTTTCATCGCTAAGACTTTTCGAAGGACATTTTATACTATTTATGACTAGCTTTATCAATTTAAGTCAAAATATCGATATTCTAAATTTTGAAAAATTTTGAAAATGTTGTAAGGGGGTGCTTCGAAAAATTCAAATTCAAATTTACACCTAAATTAAGGGTTTTTCTTCGATATTTTCCACAATTTTCATCGTAAAGACTGTTCGAAGGACATTTTATACTACTTATGACTAGCTTTATCAATTTAAGTCAAAATATCGAAATTCTAAATTTTGAAAATGTTGTAAGGGGGGTGCTTCGAAAAATTCAAATTCAAATTTACACCTAAATTAAGGGTTTTTCTTCGATATTTTCCACAATTTTCATCGCAAAGACTTTTCGAAGGACATTTTATACTATTTATGACTAGCTTTATCAATTTAAGTCAAAATATCGATATTCTATATTTTGAAAAATTTTAAAAATGTTGTAAGGGGGATGCTTCGAAATATTCAAATTCAAATTTACACCTAAATTAAGGGTTTTTCTTCGATATTTTCCACAATTTTCATCGCAAAGACTTTTCGAAGGACATTTTATACTATTTATGACTAGCTTTATCAATTTAAGTCAAAAAATCAAAATTCTAAATTTTGAAAAATTTTGAAAATGTTGTAAGGGGGGTGCTTCGAAAAATTCAAATTCAAATTTACACCTAAATTAAGGGTTTTTCTTCGATATTTTTCACAATTTTCACCGCAAAGACTTTTCGAAGGACATTTTATACTATTTATGACTAGCTTTATCAATTTAAGTCAAAATATCGAAATTCTAAATTTTGAAAAATTTTGAATATGTTGTAAGGGAGGTGCTTCGAAAAATTCAAATTCAAATTTACAACCAAATTAAGGGTTTTTCTTCGATATTTTTCACAATTTTCACCGCAAAGACTTTTTGAAGGACATTTTATACTACTTATGACTACCTCTATCAACTTAAGTCAAAATATCAAAATTCTAAATTTTGAAAAATTTTGAAAATGTTGTAAGGGGGGTGCTTTAAAATCAAACAAATTTACACCTAAATTAAGGGTTTTTCTTCGATATTTTCCACAATTTTCATCGCAAAGACTTTTCGAAGGACATTTTATACTATTTATGACTAGCTTTATCAATTTAAGTCAAAATATCGAAATTCTAAATTTTGAAAATGTTGTAAGGGGGGTGCTTCGAAAAATTCAAATTCAAATTTACACCTAAATTAAGGGTTTTTCTTCGATATTTTCCACAATTTTCATCGCAAAGACTTTTCGAAGGACATTTTATACTATTTATGACTAGCTTTATCAATTTAAGTCAAAATATCGATATTCTAAATTTTGAAAAATCTTGAAAATGTTGTAAGGGGGGTGCTTCGAAAAATTCAAATTCAAATTTACACCTAAATTAAGGGTTTTTCTTCGATATTTTCCACAATTTTCACCGCAAAGACTTTTCGAAGGACATTTTATACTACTTATGACTAGCTTTATCAATTTAAGTCAAAATATCAAAATTCTAAATTTTGAAAAATTTTGAAAATGTTGTAAGGGGGGTGCTTCGAAAAATTCAAATTCAAATTTACACCTAAATTAAAGGTTTTTCTTCGATATTTTCCACAATTTTCATCGCAAAGACTTTTCGAACGACATTTTATACTATTTATGACTAGCTTTATCAATTTAAGTCAAAATATCGAAATTCTAAATTTTGAAAAATTTTGAAAATGTTGTAAGGGGGTGCTTCGAAAAATTCAAATTCAAATTTACACCTAAATTAAGGGTTTTTCTTCGATATTTTTCACAATTTTCACCGCAAAGACTTTTCGAAGGACATTTTATACTATTTATGACTAGCTTTATCAATTTAAGTCAAAATATCGAAATTCTAAATTTTGAAAAATTTTGAATATGTTGTAAGGGAGGTGCTTCGAAAAATTCAAATTCAAATTTACAACCAAATTAAGGGTTTTTCTTCGATATTTTCCACAATTTTCACCGCAAAGACTTTTTGAAGGACATTTTATACTACTTATGACTACCTCTATCAACTTAAGTCAAAATATCAAAATTCTAAATTTTGAAAAATTTTGAAAATGTTGTAAGGGGGGTGCTTTAAAATCAAATCAAATTTACACCTAAATTAAGGGTTTTTCTTCGATATTTTCCACAATTTTCATCGCAAAGACTTTTCGAAGGACATTTTATACTATTTATGACTAGCTTTATCAATTTAAGTCAAAATATCGAAATTCTAAATTTTGAAAATGTTGTAAGGGGGGTGCTTCGAAAAATTCAAATTCAAATTTACACCTAAATTAAGGGTTTTTCTTCGATATTTTCCACAATTTTCATCGCAAAGACTTTTCGAAGGACATTTTATACTATTTATGACTAGCTTTATGAATTTAAGTCAAAATATCGATATTCTAAATTTTGAAAAATCTTGAAAATGTTGTAAGGGGGTGCTTCGAAAAATTCAAATTCAAATTTACACCTAAATTAAGGGTTTTTCTTCGATATTTTCCACAATTTTCACCGCAAAGACTTTTCGAAGGACATTTTATACTACTTATGACTAGCTTTATCAATTTAAGTCAAAATATCAAAATTCTAAATTTTGAAAAATTTTGAAAATGTTGTAAGGGGGGTGCTTCGAAAAATTCAAATTCAAATTTACACCTAAATTAAAGGTTTTTCTTCGATATTTTCCACAATTTTCATCGCAAAGACTTTTCGAACGACATTTTATACTATTTATGACTAGCTTTATCAATTTAAGTCAAAATATCGATATTCTAAATTTTGAAAAATTTTGAAAATGTTGTAAGGGGGGTGCTTCGAAAAATTCAAATTCAAATTTACACCTAAATTAAGGGTTTTTCTTCGATATTTTCCACAATTTTCATCGTAAAGACTGTTCGAAGGACATTTTATACTACTTATGACTAGCTTTATCAATTTAAGTCAAAATATCGAAATTCTAAATTTTGAAAATGTTGTAAGGGGGGTGCTTCGAAAAATTCAAATTCAAATTTACACCTAAATTAAGGGTTTTTCTTCGATATTTTCCACAATTTTCATCGCAAAGACTTTTCGAAGGACATTTTATACTATTTATGACTAGCTTTATCAATTTAAGTCAAAATATCGATATTCTATATTTTGAAAAATTTTAAAAATGTTGTAAGGGGGATGCTTCGAAATATTCAAATTCAAATTTACACCTAAATTAAGGGTTTTTCTTCGATATTTTCCACAATTTTCATCGCAAAGACTTTTCGAAGGACATTTTATACTATTTATGACTAGCTTTATCAATTTAAGTCAAAAAATCAAAATTCTAAATTTTGAAAAATTTTGAAAATGTTGTAAGGGGGGTGCTTCGAAAAATTCAAATTCAAATTTACACCTAAATTAAGGGTTTTTCTTCGATATTTTTCACAATTTTCACCGCAAAGACTTTTCGAAGGACATTTTATACTATTTATGACTAGCTTTATCAATTTAAGTCAAAATATCGAAATTCTAAATTTTGAAAAATTTTGAAAATGTTGTAAGGAGGTGCTTCGAAAAATTCAAATTCAAATTTACACCTAAATTAAGGGTTTTTCTTCGATATTTTCCACAATTTTCACCGCAAAGACTTTTTGAAGGACATTTTATACTACTTATGACTACCTCTATCAACTTAAGTCAAAATATCAAAATTCTAAATTTTGAAAAATTTTGAAAATGTTGTAAGGGGGGTGCTTCAATCAAATTCAAATTTACACCTAAATTAAGGGTTTTTCTTCGATATTTTCCACAATTTTCATCGCAAAGACTTTTCGAAGGACATTTTATACTATTTATGACTAGCTTTATCAATTTAAGTCAAAATATCGAAATTCTAAATTTTGAAAAATTTTGAAAATGTTGTAAGGGGGTGCTTCGAAAAATTCAAATTCAAATTTACACCTAAATTAAGGGTTTTTCTTCGATATTTTCCACAATTTTCATCGCAAAGACTTTTCGAAGGACATTTTATACTATTTATGACTAGCTTTATGAATTTAAGTCAAAATATCGATATTCTAAATTTTGAAAAATCTTGAAAATGTTGTAAGGGGGGTGCTTCGAAAAATTCAAATTCAAATTTACACCTAAATTAAGGGTTTTTCTTCAATATTTTCCACAATTTTCACCGCAAAGACTTTTCGAAGGACATTTTATACTACTTATGACTAGCTTTATCAATTTAAGTCAAAATATCAAAATTCTAAATTTTGAAAAATTTTGAAAATGTTGTAAGGGGGGTGCTTCGAAAAATTCAAATTCAAATTTACACCTAAATTAAAGGTTTTTCTTCGATATTTTCCACAATTTTCATCGCAAAGACTTTTCGAACGACATTTTATACTATTTATGACTAGCTTTATCAATTTAAGTCAAAATATCGAAATTCTAAATTTTGAAAAATTTTGAAAATGTTGTAAAGGGGGTGCTTCGAAAAATTCAAATTCAAATTTACACCTAAATTAAGGGTTTTTCTTCGATATTTTCCACAATTTTCATCGCAAAGACTTTTCGAAGGACATTTTACACTACTTATGACTACCTCTATCAATTTAAGTCAAAATATCAAAATTCTAAATTTTGAAAAATTTTGAAAATGTTGTAAGGGGGGTGCTTCGAAAAATTCAAATTCAAATTTACAACCAAATTAAGGGTTTTTCTTCGATATTTTTCACAATTTTCACCGCAAAGACTTTTTGAAGGACATTTTATGCTACTTATGACTACCTCTATCAACTTAAGTCAAAATATCAAAATTCTAAATTTTGAAAAATTTTGAAAATGTTGTAAGGGGGATGCTTCGAAAAATTCAAATTCAAATTTACACCTAAATTAAGGGTTTTTCTTCGATATTTTCCACAATTTTCATCGCAAAGACTTTTCGAAGGACATTTTATACTATTTATGACTAGCTTTATCAATTTAAGTCAAAATATCGATATTCTAAATTTTGAAAAATTTTGAAAATGTTGTAAGGGGGGTGCTTCGAAAAATTCAAATTCAAATTTACACCTAAATTAAGGGTTTTTCTTCGATATTTTCCACAATTTTAACCGCAAATACTTTTCGAAGGACATTTTATACTATTTATGACTAGCTTTATCAATTTAAGTCAAAAAATCGAAATTCTAAATTTTGAAAAATTTTGAAAATGTTGTAAGGGGGGTGCTTCGAAAAATTCAAATTCAAATTTACACCTAAATTAAGGGTTTTTCTTCGACATTTTTCACAATTTTCACCGCAAAGACTTTTCGAAGGACATTTTATACTATTTATGACTAGCTTTATCAATTTAAGTCAAAATATCGAAATTCTAAATTTTGAAAAATTTTGAAAATGTTGTAAGGGAGGTGCTTCGAAAAATTCAAATTCAAATTTTCACCTAAATTAAGGGTTTTTCTTCGATATTTTCCACAATTTTCACCGCAAAGACTTTTCGAAGGACATTTTATACTATTTATGACTAGCTTTATCAATTTAAGTCAAAATATCGAAATTCTAAATTTTGAAAAATTTTGAAAATGTTGTAAGGGGGGTGCTTCGAAAAATTCAAATTCAAATTTACACCTAAATTAAGGGTTTTTCTTCGATATTTTCCACAATTTTCATCGCAAAGACTTTTCGAAGGACATTTTACACTACTTATGACTACCTCTATCAATTTAAGTCAAAATATCAAAATTCTAAATTTTGAAAAATTTTGAAAATGTTGTAAGGGGGGTGCTTCGAAAAATTCAAATTCAAATTTACAACCAAATTAAGGGTTTTTCTTCGATATTTTTCACAATTTTCACCGCAAAGACTTTTTGAAGGACATTTTATACTACTTATGACTACCTCTATCAACTTAAGTCAAAATATCAAAATTCTAAATTTTGAAAAATTTTGAAAATGTTGTAAGGGGGTGCTTTATCACAAATTTACACCTAAATTAAGGGTTTTTCTTCGATATTTTCCACAATTTTCATCGCAAAGACTTTTCGAAGGACATTTTATACTATTTATGACTAGCTTTATCAATTTAAGTCAAAATATCGAAATTCTAAATTTTGAAAATGTTGTAAGGGGGTGCTTCGAAAAATTCAAATTCAAATTTACACCTAAATTAAGGGTTTTTCTTCGATATTTTCCACAATTTTCATCGCAAAGACTTTTCGAAGGACATTTTATACTACTTATGACTACCTCTATCAATTTAAGTCAAAATATCAAAATTCTAGCTTTTGAAAAATTTTGAAAATGTTGTAAGGGGGGTGCTTCGAAAAATTCAAATTCAAATTTACACCTCAATTAAGGGTTTTTCTTCGATATTTTCCACAATTTTCATCGCAAAGACTTTTCGAAGGACATTTTATACTATTTATGACTAGCTTTATCAATTTAAGTCAAAATATCGATATTCTAAATTTTGAAAAATTTTGAAAATGTTGTAAGGGGGGTGCTTCGAAAAATTCAAATTCAAATTTACACCTAAATTAAGGGTTTTTCTTCGATATTTTCCACAATTTTCATCGCAAAGACTTTTCGAAGGACATTTTATACTATTTATGACTAGCTTTATCAATTTAAGTCAAAATATCGATATTCTAAATTTTGAAAAATCTTGAAAATGTTGTAAGGGGGGTGCTTCGAAAAATTCAAATTCAAATTTACACCTAAATTAAGGGTTTTTCTTCGATATTTTCCACAATTTTCATCGTAAAGACTGTTCGAAGGACATTTTATACTACTTATGACTAGCTTTATCAATTTAAGTCAAAATATCAAAATTCTAAATTTTGAAATATTTTGAAAATGTTGTAAGGGGGGTGCTTCGAAAAATTCAAATTCAAATTTACACCTAAATTAAGGGTTTTTCTTCGATATTTTCCACAATTTTCATCGCAAAGACTTTTCGAACGACATTTTATACTATTTATGACTAGCTTTATCAATTTAAGTCAAAATATCGAAATTCTAAATTTTGAAAAATTTTGAAAATGTTGTAAGGGGGGTGCTTCGAAAAATTCAAATTCAAATTTACACCTAAATTAAGGGTTTTTCTTCGATATTTTCCACAATTTTCATCGTAAAGACTGTTCGAAGGACATTTTATACTACTTATGACTAGCTTTATCAATTTAAGTCAAAATATCAAAATTCTAAATTTTGAAAAATTTTGAAAATGTTGTAAGGGGGTGCTTCGAAAAATTCAAATTCAAATTTACACCTAAATTAAGGGTTTTTCTTCGATATTTTCCACAATTTTCATCGCAAAGACTTTTCGAAGGACATTTTATACTATTTATGACTAGCTTTATCAATTTAAGTCAAAATATCGAAATTCTAAATTTTGAAAAATTTTGAAAATGTTGTAAGGGGGGTGCTTCGAAAAATTCAAATTCAAATTTACACCTAAATAAAGGGTTTTTCTTCGATATTTTCCACAATTTTCATCGCAAAGACTTTTCGAACGACATTTTATACTATTTATGACTAGCTTTATCAATTTAAGTCAAAATATCGATATTCTAAATTTTGAAAAATTTTGAAAATGTTGTAAGGGGGGTGCTTCGAAAAATTCAAATTCAAATTTACACCTAAATTAAGGGTTTTTCTTCGATATTTTCCACAATTTTCATCGTAAAGACTGTTCGAAGGACATTTTATACTACTTATGACTAGCTTTATCAATTTAAGTCAAAATATCGAAATTCTAAATTTTGAAAAATTTTGAAAAAGTTGTAAGGGGGCTGCTTCGAAAAATTCAAATTCAAATTTACACCTAAATTAAGGGTTTTTCTTCGATATTTTCCACAATTTTTATCGCAAAGACTTTTCGAAGGACATTTTATACTATTTATGACTAGCTTTATCAATTTAAGTCAAAATATCGATATTCTATATTTTGAAAAATTTTGAAAATGTTGTAAGGGGGATGCTTCGAAAAATTCAAATTCAAATTTACACCTAAATTAAGGGTTTTTCTTCGATATTTTCCACAATTTTCATCGCAAAGACTTTTCGAAGGACATTTTATACTATTTATGACTAGCTTTATCAATTTAAGTCAAAATATCGATATTCTAAATTTTGAAAAATTTTGAAAATGTTGTAAGGGGGGTGCTTCGAAAAATTCAAATTCAAATTTACACCTAAATTAAGGGTTTTTCTTCGATATTTTCCACAATTTTCATCGCAAAGACTTTTCGAAGGACATTTTATACTATTTATGACTAGCTTTATCAATTTAAGTCAAAATATCGAAATTCTAAATTTTGAAAAATTTTGAAAATGTTGTAAGGGGGTGCTTCGAAAAATTCAAATTCAAATTTACACCTAAATTAAGGGTTTTTCTTCGATATTTTCCATAATTTTCACCGCAAAGACTTTTTGAAGGACATTTTATACTACTTATGACTACCTCTATCAACTTAAGTCAAAATATCAAAATTCTTAATTTTGAAAAATCTTGAAAATGTTGTAAGGGGGATGCTTCGAAAAATTCAAATTCAAATTTACACCTAAATTAAGGGTTTTTCGACTAGCTTTATCAATTTAAATCAAAATATCGAAATTCTAAATTTTGAAAAATTTTGAAAATGTTGTAAGGGGGGTGCTTCGAAAAATTCAAATTCAAATTTACACCTAAATTAAGGGTTTTTCTTTGATATTTTCCACAATTTTCATCGCAAAGACTTTTCGAAGGACATTTTATACTATTTATGACTAGCTTTATCAATTTAAGTCAAAATATCGAAATTCTAAATTTTGAAAATGTTGTAAGGGGGGTGCTTCGAAAAATTCAAATTCAAATTAACACCTAAATTAAGGGTTTTTCTTCGATATTTTCCACAATTTTCATCGTAAAGACTGTTCGAAGGACATTTTATACTACTTATGACTAGCTTTATCAATTTAAGTCAAAATATCAAAATTCTAAATTTTGAAAAATTTTGAAAATGTTGTAAGGGGGGTGCTTCGAAAAATTCAAATTCAAATTTACACCTAAATTAAGGGTTTTTCTTCGATATTTTCCACAATTTTCACCGCAAAGACTTTTCGAAGGACATTTTATACTACTTATGGCTACCTCTATCAACTTAAGTCAAAATATCAAAATTCTAAATTTTGAAAAATTTTAAAAATGTTGTAAGGGGGGTGCTTCGAAGAATTCAAATTCAAATTTACACCTAAATTAAGGGTTTTTCTTCGATATTTTCCACAATTTTCATCGCAAAGACTTTTCGAAGGACATTTTATACTATTTATGACTAGCTTTATCAATTTAAGTCAAAATATCGAAATTCTAAATTTTGAAAAATTTTGAAAATGTTGTAAGGGGGGTGCTTCGAAAAATTCAAATTCAAATTAACACCTAAATTAAGGGTTTTTCTTCGATATTTTCCACAATTTTCACCGCAAAGACTTTTCGAAGGAAATTTTATACTATTTATGACTAGCTTTATCAATTTAAGTCAAAATATCGAAATTCTAAATTTTGAAAAATTTTGAAAATGTTGTAAGGGGGGTGCTTCGAAAAATTCAAATTCAAGGACATTTTATACTATTTATGACTAGCTTTATCAATTTAAGTCAAAATATCAAAATTCTAAATTTTGAAATATTTTGAAAATGTTGTAAGGGGGGTGCTTCGAAAAATTCAAATTCAAATTTACACCTAAATTAAGGGTTTTTCTTCGATATTTTCCACAATTTTCATCGCAAAGACTTTTCGAACGACATTTTATACTATTTATGACTAGCTTTATCAATTTAAGTCAAAATATCGAAATTCTAAATTTTGAAAAATTTTGAAAATGTTGTAAGGGGGGTGCTTCGAAAAATTCAAATTCAAATTTACACCTAAATTAAGGGTTTTTCTTCGATATTTTCCACAATTTTCATCGTAAAGACTGTTCGAAGGACATTTTATACTACTTATGACTAGCTTTATCAATTTAAGTCAAAATATCAAAATTCTAAATTTTGAAAAATTTTGAAAATGTTGTAAGGGGGGTGCTTCGAAAAATTCAAATTCAAATTTACACCTAAATTAAGGGTTTTTCTTCGATATTTTCCACAATTTTCATCGCAAAGACTTTTCGAAGGACATTTTATACTATTTATGACTAGCTTTATCAATTTAAGTCAAAATATCGTTATTCTAAATTTTGAAAAATTTTGAAAATGTTGTAAGGGGGGTGCTTCGAAAAATTCAAATTCAAATTTACACCTAAATAAAGGGTTTTTCTTCGATATTTTCCACAATTTTCATCGCAAAGACTTTTCGAACGACATTTTATACTATTTATGACTAGCTTTATCAATTTAAGTCAAAATATCGATATTCTAAATTTTGAAAAATTTTGAAAATGTTGTAAGGGGGGTGCTTCGAAAAATTCAAATTCAAATTTACACCTAAATTAAGGGTTTTTCTTCGATATTTTCCACTATTTTCATCGTAAAGACTGTTCGAAGGACATTTTATACTACTTATGACTAGCTTTATCAATTTAAGTCAAAATATGGAAATTCTAAATTTTGAAAAATTTTGAAAAAGTTGTAAGGGGGCTGCTTCGAAAAATTCAAATTCAAATTTACACCTAAATTAAGGGTTTTTCTTCGATATTTTCCACAATTTTTATCGCAAAGACTTTTCGAAGGACATTTTATACTATTTATGACTAGCTTTATCAATTTAAGTCAAAATATCGATATTCTATATTTTGAAAAATTTTGAAAATGTTGTAAGGGGGATGCTTCGAAAAATTCAAATTCAAATTTACACCTAAATTAAGGGTTTTTCTTCGATATTTTCCACAATTTTCATCGCAAAGACTTTTCGAAGGACATTTTATACTATTTATGACTAGCTTTATCAATTTAAGTCAAAATATCGATATTCTAAATTTTGAAAAATTTTGAAAATGTTGTAAGGGGGGGTGCTTCGAAAAATTCAAATTCAAATTTACACCTAAATTAAGGGTTTTTCTTCGATATTTTCCACAATTTTCATCGCAAAGACTTTTCGAAGGACATTTTATACTATTTATGACTAGCTTTATCAATTTAAGTCAAAATATCGAAATTCTAAATTTTGAAAAATTTTGAAAATGTTGTAAGGGGGGTGCTTCGAAAAATTCAAATTCAAATTTACACCTAAATTAAGGGTTTTTCTTCGATATTTTCCATAATTTTCACCGCAAAGACTTTTTGAAGGACATTTTATACTACTTATGACTACCTCTATCAACTTAAGTCAAAATATCAAAATTCTTAATTTTGAAAAATCTTGAAAATGTTGTAAGGGGGATGTTTCGAAAAATTCAAATTCAAATTTACACCTAAATTAAGGGTTTTTCGACTAGCTTTATCAATTTAAGTCAAAATATCGAAATTCTAAATTTTGAAAAATTTTGAAAATGTTGTAAGGGGGGTGCTTCGAAAAATTCAAATTCAAATTTACACCTAAATTAAGGGTTTTTCTTTGATATTTTCCACAATTTTCATCGCAAAGACTTTTCGAAGGACATTTTATACTATTTATGACTAGCTTTATCAATTTAAGTCAAAATATCGAAATTCTAAATTTTGAAAAATTTTGAAAATGTTGTAAGGGGGGTGCTTCGAAAAATTCAAATTCAAATTAACACCTAAATTAAGGGTTTTTCTTCGATATTTTCCACAATTTTCACCGCAAAGACTTTTCGAAGGACATTTAATACTATTTATGACTAGCTTTATCAATATCGATATTCTAATATCGATATTCTAAATTTTGAAAAATTTTGAAAATGTTGTAAGGGGGGTGCTTCGAAAAATTCAAATTCAAATTTACACCTAAATTAAGGGTTTTTCTTCGATATTTTCCACAATTTTCATCGCAAAGACTTTTCGAAGGACATTTTATACTACTTATGACTACCTCTAGCAATTTAAGTCAAAATATCAAAATTCTAAATTTTGAAAAATTTTGAAAATGTTGTAAGGGGGGTGCTTCGAAAAATTCAAATTCAAATTTACACCTAAATTAACGGTTTTTCTTCGATATTTTTCACAATTTTCACCGCAAAGACTTTTTGAAGGACATTTTATACTACTTATGACTACCTCTATCAACTTAAGTCAAAATATCAAAATTCTAAATTTTGAAAATGTTGTAAGGGGGGTGCTTTATCACAAATTTACACCTAAATTAAGGGTTTTTCTTCGATATTTTCCACAATTTTCATCGCAAAGACTTTTCGAAGGAAATTTTATACTATTTATGACTAGCTTTATCAATTTAAGTCAAAATATCGAAATTCTAAATTTTGAAAAATTTTGAAAATGTTGTAAGGAGGTGCTTCGAAAAATTCAAATTCAAATTTACACCTAAATTAAGGGTTTTTCTTCGATATTTTCCACAATTTTCACCGCAAAGACTTTTTGAAGGACATTTTATACTATTTATGACTAGCTTTATCAATTTAAGTCAAAATATCGACATTCTAAATTTTGAAAAATTTTGAAAATGTTGTAAGGGGGGTGCTTCGAAAAATTCAAATTCAAATTTACACCTAAATTAAGGGTTTTTCTTCGATATTTTCCACAATTTTCATCGTAAAGACTGTTCGAAGGACATTTTATACTACTTATGACTAGCTTTATCAATTTAAGTCAAAATATCAAAATTCTAAATTTTGAAAAATTTTGAAAATGTTGTAAGGGGGGTGCTTCGAAAAATTCAAATTCAAATTAACACCTAAATTAAGGGTTTTTCTTCGATATTTTCCACAATTTTCATCGTAAAGACTGTTCGAAGGACATTTTATACTACTTATGACTAGCTTTATCAATTTAAGTCAAAATATCAAAATTCTAAATTTTGAAAAATTTTGAAAATGTTGTAAGGGGGGTGCTTCGAAAAATTCAAATTCAAATTTACACCTAAATTAAGGGTTTTTCTTCGATATTTTCCACAATTTTCACCGCAAAGACTTTTCGAAGGACATTTTATACTACTTATGGCTACCTCTATCAACTTAAGTCAAAATATCAAAATTCTAAATTTTGAAAAATTTTAAAAATGTTGTAAGGGGGGTGCTTCGAAGAATTCAAATTCAAATTTACACCTAAATTAAGGGTTTTTCTTCGATATTTTCCACAATTTTCATCGCAAAGACTTTTCGAAGGACATTTTATACTATTTATGACTAGCTTTATCAATTTAAGTCAAAATATCGAAATTCTAAATTTTGAAAAATTTTGAAAATGTTGTAAGGGGGGTGCTTCGAAAAATTCAAATTCAAATTAACACCTAAATTAAGGGTTTTTCTTCGATATTTTCCACAATTTTCACCGCAAAGACTTTTCGAAGGAAATTTTATACTATTTATGACTAGCTTTATCAATTTAAGTCAAAATATCGAAATTCTAAATTTTGAAAAATTTTGAAAATGTTGTAAGGGGGGTGCTTCGAAAAATTCAAATTCAAGGACATTTTATACTATTTATGACTAGCTTTATCAATTTAAGTCAAAATATCGATATTCTAAATTCAAATTCAAATTTACACCTAAATTAAGGGTTTTTCTTCGATATTTTCCACAATTTTCATCGCAAAGACTTTTGGAAGGACATTTTATACTATTTATGACTAGCTTTATCAATTTAAGTCAAAATATTGAAATTCTAAATTTTGAAAAATTTTGAAAATGTTGTAAGGAGGTGCTTCGAAAAATTCAAATTCAAATTTACACCTAAATTAAGGGTTTTTCTTCGATATTTTCCACAATTTTCACCGCAAAGACTTTTTGAAGGACATTTTATACTATTTATGACTAGCTTTATCAATTTAAGTCAAAATATCGATATTCTAAAATTTGAAAAATTTTGAAAATGTTGTAAGGGGGGTGCTTCGTAAAATTCAAATTCAAATGTACACCTAAATTAAGGGTTTTTCTTCGATATTTTTCACAATTTTCACCGCAAAGACTTTTCGAAGGACATTTTATACTACTTATGACTACCTCTATCAACTTAAGTCAAAATATCAAAATTCTAAATTTTGAAAAATTTTGAAAATGTTGTAAGGGGGGTGCTTCGAAAAATTCAAATTCAAATTTACACCTAAATTATGGGTTTTTCTTCGATATTTTTCACAATTTTCACCGCAAAGACTTTACGAAGGACATTTTATACTATTTATGACTAGCTTTATCAATTTAAGTCAAAATATCGAAATTTTAAATTTTGAAAAATTTTGAAAATGTTGTAAGGGGGGTGCTTTATCGCAAATTTACACCTAAATTAAGGGTTTTTCTTCGATATTTTCCACAATTTTCACCGCAAAGACTTTTCGAAGGATATTTTATACTATTTATGACTAGCTTTATCAATTTAAGTCAAAATATCGAAATTCTAAATTTTGAAAAATTTTGAAAATGTTGTAAGGGGGGTGCTTCGAAAAATTCAAATTCAAATTTACACCTAAATTAAGGGTTTTTCTTCGATATTTTTCACAATTTTCACCGCAAAGACTTTTCGAAGGACATTTTATACTATTTATGACTAGCTTTATTAATTTAAGTCAAAATATCAAAATTCTAAATTTTGAAAAATTTTGAAAATGTTGTAAGGGGGGTGCTTCGAAAAATTCAAATTCAAATTTACACCTAAATTAAGGGTTTTTCTTCGATATTTTCCACAATTTTCACCGCAAAGACTTTTCGAAGGACATTTTATACTATTTATGACTAGCTTTATCAATTTAAGTCAAAATATCGATATTCTAAATTTTGAAAAATTTTGAAAATGTTGTAAGGGGGGTGCTTCGAAAAATTCAAATTCAAATTTACACCTAAATTAAGGGTTTTTCTTCGATATTTTCCACAATTTTCATCGCAAAGACTTTTCGAAGGACATTTTATACTATTTATGACTAGCTTTATCAATTTAAGTCAAAATATCGATATTCTAAATTTTGAAAAATTTTGAAAATGTTGTAAGGCGGGTGCTTCGAAAAATTCAATTTGAAATTTACACCTAAATTAAGGGTTTTTCTTCGATATTTTCCACAATTTTCATCGCAAAGACTTTTCGAAGGACATTTTATACTACTTATAACTACCTCTATCAATTAAAGTCAAAATATCAAAATTCTAAATTTTGAAAAATTTTAAAAATGTTGTAAGGGGGGTGCTTCGAAAAATTCAAATTCAAATTTACACCTAAATTAAGGGTTTTTCTTCGATATTTTCCACAATTTTCATCGCAAAGACTGTTCGAAGGACATTTTATACTACTTATGACTAGCTTTATCAATTTAAGTCAAAATATTAAAATTCTAAATTTTGAAAAATTGTGAAAATGTTGTAAGGGGGGTGCTTCGAAAAATTCAAATTCAAATTTACACCTAAATTATGGGTTTTTCTTCGATATTTTTCACAATTTTCACCGCAAAGACTTTACGAAGGACATTTTATACTATTTATGACTAGCTTTATCAATTTAAGTCAAAATATCGAAATTTTAAATTTTGAAAAATTTTGAAAATGTTGTAAGGGGGGTGCTTTATCGCAAATTTACACCTAAATTAAGGGTTTTTCTTCGATATTTTCCACAATTTTCATCGCAAAGACTTTTCGAAGGACATTTTATACTACTTATAACTACCTCTATCAATTAAAGTCAAAATATCAAAATTCTAAATTTTGAAAAATTTTAAAAATGTTGTAAGGGGGGTGCTTCGAAAAATTCAAATTCAAATTTACACCTAAATTAAGGGTTTTTCTTCGATATTTTCCACAATTTTCATCGCAAAGACTGTTCGAAGGACATTTTATACTACTTATGACTAGCTTTATCAATTTAAGTCAAAATATTAAAATTCTAAATTTTGAAAAATTGTGAAAATGTTGTAAGGGGGGTGCTTCGAAAAATTCAAATTCAAATTTACACCTAAATAAAGGGTTTTTCTTCGATATTTTCCACAATTTTCATCGCAAAGACTTTTCGAAGGACATTTTATACTATTTATGACTAGCTTTATCAATTTAAGTCAAAATATCGATATTCTAAATTTGAAAAATTTTGAAAATGTTGTAAGGGGGGTGCTTCGAAAAATTCAAATTCAAATTTACACCTAAATTAAGGGTTTTTCGTCGATAGTTTCCACAATTTTCATCGCAAAGACTTTTCGAAGGACATTTTATACTACTTATGACTACCTCTATCAATTTAAGTCAAAATATCAAAATTCTAAATTTTGAAAAATTTTGAAAATGTTGTAAGGGGGTGCTTCGAAAAATTCAAATTCAAATTTACACCTAAATTAAGGGTTTTTCTTCGATATTTTCCACAATTTTCATCGTAAAGACTGTTCGAAGGACATTTTATACTACTTATGACTAGCTTTATCAATTTAAGTCAAAATATCAAAATTCTAAATTTTGAAAAATTTTGAAAATGTTGTAAGGGGGGTGCTTCGAAAAATTCAAATTCAAATTTACACCTAAATTAAGGGTTTTTCTTCGATATTTTTCACAATTTTCACCGCAAAGACTTTTCGAAGGACATTTTATACTACTTATGACTACCTCTATCAACTTAAGTCAAAATATCAAAATTCTAAATTTTGAAAAATTTTGAAAATGTTGTAAGGGGGGTGCTTCGAAAAATTCAAATTCAAATTTACACCTAAATTAAGGGTTTTTCTTCGATATTTTCCACAATTTTCACCGCAAAGACTTTTCGAAGGACATTTTATACTATTTATGACTAGCTTTATCAATTTAAGTCAAAATATCGATATTCTAAAATTTGAAAAATTTTGAAAATGTTGTAAGGGGGGTGCTTCGAAAAATTCAAATTCAAATGTACACCTAAATTAAGGGTTTTTCTTCGATATTTTTCACAATTTTCACCGCAAAGACTTTTCGAAGGACATTTTATACTACTTATGACTACCTCTATCAACTTAAGTCAAAATATCAAAATTCTAAATTTTGAAAAATTTTGAAAATGTTGTAAGGGGGGTGCTTCGAAAAATTCAAATTCAAATTTACACCTAAATTATGGGTTTTTCTTCGATATTTTTCACAATTTTCACCGCAAAGACTTTACGAAGGACATTTTATACTATTTATGACTAGCTTTATCAATTTAAGTCAAAATATCGAAATTTTAAATTTTGAAAAATTTTGAAAATGTTGTAAGGGGGGTGCTTCGAAAAATTCAAATTCAAATTTACACCTAAATTAAGGGTTTTTCTTCGATATTTACCACAATTTTCACCGCAAAGACTTTTCGAAGGACATTTTATACTATTTATGACTAGCTTTATCAATTTAAGTCAAAATATCGAAATTCTAAATTTTGAAAAATTTTGAAAATGTTGTAGGGGGGGATGCTTCGAAAAATTCAAATTCAAATTTACACCTAAATTAAGGGTTTTTCTTCGATATTTTCCACAATTTTCACCGCAAAGACTTTTCGAAGGAAATTTTATACTATTTATGACTAGCTTTATCAATTTAAGTCAAAATATCGATATTCTAAATTTTGAAAAATTTTGAAAATGTTGTAAGGGGGGTGCTTCGAAAAATTCAAATTCAAATTTACACCTAAATTAAGGGTTTTTCTTCGATATTTTCCACAATTTTCATCGCAAAGACTGTTCGAAGGACATTTTATACTACTTATGACTAGCTTTATCAATTTAAGTCAAAATATTAAAATTCTAAATTTTGAAAAATTGTGAAAATGTTGTAAGGGGGGTGCTTCGAAAAATTAAAATTCAAATTTACACCTAAATTAAGGGTTTTTCTTCGATATTTTTCACAATTTTCACCGCAAAGACTTTTCGAAGGACATTTTATACTACTTATGACTACCTCTATCAACTTAAGTCAAAATATCAAAATTCTAAATTTTGAAAAATTTTGAAAATGTTGTAAGGGGGGTGCTTTATCACAAATTTACACCTAAATAAAGGGTTTTTCTTCGATATTTTCCACAATTTTCATCGCAAAGACTTTTCGAAGGACATTTTATACTATTTATGACTAGCTTTATCAATTTAAGTCAAAATATCGATATTCTAAATTTGAAAAATTTTGAAAATGTTGTAAGGGGGGTGCTTCGAAAAATTCAAATTCAAATTTACACCTAAATTAAGGGTTTTTCTTCGATAGTTTCCACAATTTTCATCGCAAAGACTTTTCGAAGGACATTTTATACTACTTATGACTACCTCTATCAATTTAAGTCAAAATATCAAAATTCTAAATTTTGAAAAATTTTGAAAATGTTGTAAGGGGGGTGCTTCGAAAAATTCAAATTCAAATTTACACCTAAATTAAGGGTTTTTCTTCGATAGTTTCCACAATTTTCATCGCAAAGACTTTTCGAAGGACATTTTATACTACTTATGACTACCTCTATCAATTTAAGTCAAAATATCAAAATTCTAAATTTTGAAAAATTTTGAAAATGTTGTAAGGGGCGTGCTTCGAAAAATTCAAATTCAAATTTACACCTAAATTAAGGGTTTTTCTTCGATATTTTTCACAATTTTCACCGCAAAGACTTTTCGAAGGACATTTTATACTACTTATGACTACCTCTATCAACTTAAGTCAAAATATCAAAATTCTAAATTTTGAAAAATTTTGAAAAATTTTGAAAATGTTGTAAGGGGGGTGCTTCGAAAAATTCAAATTCAAATTTACACCTAAATTAAGGGTTTTTCTTCGATAGTTTCCACAATTTTCAGCGCAAAGACTTTTCGAAGGAAATTTTATACTATTTATGACTAGCTTTATCAATTTAAGTCAAAATATCGAAATTCTAAATTTTGAAAAATTTTAAAAATGTTGTAAGGGGGGTGCTTCGAAAAATTCAAATTCAAATTTACACCTAAATTAAGGGTTTTTCTTCGATATTTTCCACAATTTTCATCATAAAGACTGTTCGAAGGACATTTTATACTACTTATGACTAGCTTTATCAATTTAAGTCAAAATATCAAAATTCTAAATTTTGAAAAATTTTGAAAATGTTGTAAGGGGGGTGCTTCGAAAAATTCAAATTCAAATTTACACCTAAATTAAGGGTTTTTCTTCGATATTTTCCACAATTTTCATCGCAAAGACTTTTCGAAGGACATTTTATACTACTTATGACTACCTCTATCAATTTAAGTCAAAATATCAAAATTCTAAATTTTGAAAAATTTTGAAAATGTTGTAAGGGGCGTGCTTCGAAAAATTCAAATTCAAATTTACACCTAAATTAAGGGTTTTTCTTCGATATTTTTCACAATTTTCACCGCAAAGACTTTTCGAAGGACATTTTATACTACTTATGACTACCTCTATCAACTTAAGTCAAAATATCAAAATTCTAAATTTTGAAAAATTTTGAAAATGTTGTAAGGGGGGTGCTTCGGAAAATTCAAATTCAAATTTACACCTAAATTAAGGGTTTTTCTTCGATATTTTCCACAATTTTCACCGCAAAGACTTTTCGAAGGACATTTTATACTATTTATGACTAGCTTTATCAATTTAAGTCAAAATATCGATATTCTAAAATTTGAAAAATTTTGAAAATGTTGTAAGGGGGGTGCTTCGAAAAATTCAAATTCAAATGTACACCTAAATTAAGGGTTTTTCTTCGATATTTTTCACAATTTTCACCGCAAAGACTTTTCGAAGGACATTTTATACTACTTATGACTACCTCTATCAACTTAAGTCAAAATATCAAAATTCTAAATTTTGAAAAATTTTGAAAATGTTGTAAGGGGGGTGCTTCGAAAAATTCAAATTCAAATTTACACCTAAATTATGGGTTTTTCTTCGATATTTTTCACAATTTTCACCGCAAAGACTTTACGAAGGACATTTTATACTATTTATGACTAGCTTTATCAATTTAAGTCAAAATATCGAAATTTTAAATTTTGAAAAATTTTGAAAATGTTGTAAGGGGGGTGCTTTAAAAATCGAACAAATTTACACCTAAATTAAGGGTTTTTCTTCGATATTTTCCACAATTTTCACCGCAAAGACTTTTCGAAGGATATTTTATACTATTTATGACTAGCTTTATCAATTTAAGTCAAAATATCGAAATTCTAAATTTTGAAAAATTTTGAAAATGTTGTAAGGGGGGTGCTTCGAAAAATTCAAATTCAAATTTACACCTAAATTAAGGGTTTTTCTTCGATATTTTTCACAATTTTCACCGCAAAGACTTTTCGAAGGAAATTTTATACTATTTATGACTAGCTTTATTAATTTAAGTCAAAATATCAAAATTCTAAATTTTGAAAAATTTTGAAAATGTTGTAAGGGGGGTGCTTCGAAAAATTCAAATTCAAATTTACACCTAAATTAAGGGTTTTTCTTCGATATTTTCCACAATTTTCACCGCAAAGACTTTTCGAAGGACATTTTATACTATTTATGACTAGCTTTATCAATTTAAGTCAAAATATCGAAATTCTAAATTTTGAAAAATTTTGAAAATGTTGTAAGGGGGTGCTTCGAAAAATTCAAATTCAAATTTACACCTAAATTAAGGGTTTTTCTTCGATATTTTCCACAATTTTCACCGCAAAGACTTTTCGAAGGACATTTTATACTATTTATGACTAGCTTTATCAATTTAAGTCAAAATATCGATATTCTAAATTTTGAAAAATTTTGAAAATGTTGTAAGGGGGGTGCTTCGAAAAATTCAAATTCAAATTTACACCTAAATTAAGGGTTTTTCTTCGATATTTTCCACAATTTTCATCGCAAAGACTTTTCGAAGGACATTTTATACTACTTATGACTAGCTTTATCAATTTAAGTCAAAATATCAAAATTCTAAATTTTGAAAAATTTTGAAAATGTTGTAAGGGGGGTGCTTCAAAAATTCAAATTCAAATTTACACCTAAATTAAGGGTTTTTCTTCGATATTTTCCACAATTTTCACCGCAAAGACTTTTCGAAGGACATTTTATACTACTTATGACTAGCTTTATCAATTTAAGTCAAAATATCAAAATTCTAAATTTTGAAAAATTTTGAAAATGTTGTAAGGGGGGTGCTTCGAAAAATTCAAATTCAAATTTACACCTAAATTAAGGGTTTTTCTTCGATATTTTCCACAATTTTCATCGCAAAGACTTTTCGAAGGACATTTTATACTACTTTATGACTAGCTTTATCAATTTAAGTCAAAATATCGAAATTCTAAATTTTGAAAAATTTTGAAAATGTTGTAAGGGGGGTGCTTCGAAAAATTCAAATTCAAATTTACACCTAAATTAAGGGTTTTTCTTCGATATTTTCCACAATTTTCATCGCAAAGACTTTTCGAAGGACATTTTATACTACTTATGACTACCTCTATCAATTTAAGTCAAAATATCAAAATTCTAAATTTTGAAAAATTTTGAAAATGTTGTAAGGGGGGTGCTTCGGAAAATTCAAATTCAAATTTACACCTAAATTAAGGGTTTTTCTTCGATATTTTCCACAATTTTCACCGCAAAGACTTTTCGAAGGACATTTTATACTATTTATGACTAGCTTTATCAATTTAAGTCAAAATATCGATATTCTAAAATTTTGAAAAATTTTGAAAATGTTGTAAGGGGGGTGCTTCGAAAAATTCAAATTCAAATGTACACCTAAATTAAGGGTTTTTCTTCGATATTTTCCACAATTTTCACCGCAAAGACTTTTCGAAGGACATTTTATACTACTTATGACTACCTCTATCAACTTAAGTCAAAATATCAAAATTCTAAATTTTGAAAAATTTTGAAAATGTTGTAAGGGGGTGCTTCGAAAAATTCAAATTCAAATTTACACCTAAATTAAGGGTTTTTCTTCGATATTTTTCACAATTTTCACCGCAAAGACTTTTCGAAGGACATTTTATACTATTTATGACTAGCTTTATCAATTTAAGTCAAAATATCGAAATTCTAAATTTTGAAAAATTTTGAAAATGTTGTAAGGGGGGTGCTTTAAAATTCAAACAAATTTACACCTAAATTAAGGGTTTTTCTTCGATATTTTCCACAATTTTCATCGCAAAGACTTTTCGAAGGATATTTTATACTATTTATGACTAGCTTTATCAATTTAAGTCAAAATATCGAAATTCTAAATTTTGAAAAATTTTGAAAATGTTGTAAGGGGGGTGCTTCGAAAAATTCAAATTCAAATTTACACCTAAATTAAGGGTTTTTCTTCGATATTTTCCACAATTTTCACCGCAAAGACTTTTCGAAGGAAATTTTATACTATTTATGACTAGCTTTATTAATTTAAGTCAAAATATCAAAATTCTAAATTTTGAAAAATTTTGAAAATGTTGTAAGGGGGGTGCTTCGAAAAATTCAAATTCAAATTTACACCTAAATTAAGGGTTTTTCTTCGATATTTTCCACAATTTTCACCGCAAAGACTTTTCGAAGGACATTTTATACTATTTATGACTAGCTTTATCAATTTAAGTCAAAATATCGAAATTCTAAATTTTGAAAAATTTTGAAAATGTTGTAAGGGGGTGCTTCGAAAAATTCAAATTCAAATTTACACCTAAATTAAGGGTTTTTCTTCGATATTTTCCACAATTTTCACCGCAAAGACTTTTCGAAGGACATTTTATACTATTTATGACTAGCTTTATCAATTTAAGTCAAAATATCGATATTCTAAATTTTGAAAAATTTTGAAAATGTTGTAAGGGGGGGTGCTTCGAAAAATTCAAATTCAAATTTACACCTAAATTAAGGGTTTTTCTTCGATATTTTCCACAATTTTCATCGCAAAGACTTTTCGAAGGACATTTTATACTACTTATGACTAGCTTTATCAATTTAAGTCAAAATATCAAAATTCTAAATTTTGAAAAATTTTGAAAATGTTGTAAGGGGGGTGCTTCAAAAAATTCAAATTCAAATTTACACCTAAATTAAGGGTTTTTCTTCGATATTTTCCACAATTTTCACCGCAAAGACTTTTCGAAGGACATTTTATACTACTTATGACTACCTCTATCAACTTAAGTCAAAATATCAAAATTCTAAATTTTGAAAAATTTTGAAAATGTTGTAAGGGGGGTGCTTCGAAAAATTCAAATTCAAATTTACACCTAAATTAAGGGTTTTTCTTCGATAGTTTCCACAATTTTCAGCGCAAAGACTTTTCGAAGGAAATTTTATACTATTTATGACTAGCTTTATCAATTTAAGTCAAAATATCGAAATTCTAAATTTTGAAAAATTTTAAAAATGTTGTAAGGGGGGTGCTTCGAAAAATTCAAATTCAAATTTACACCTAAATTAAGGGGTTTTTCTTCGATATTTTCCACGATTTTCATCGCAAAGACTTTTCGAAGGACATTTTATACTATTTATGACTAGCTTTATCAATTTAAGTCAAAATATCGATATTCTAAATTTTGAAAATGTTGTAAGGGGGGTGCTTCGAAAAATTCAAATTCAAATTTACACCTAAATTAAGGGTTTTTCTTCGATATTTCCACAATTTTCATCGCAAAGACTTTTCGAAGGACATTTTATACTACTTATGACTACCTCTATCAATTTAAGTCAAAATATCGAAATTCTAAATTTTGAAAAATTTTAAAAATGTTGTAAGGGGGGTGCTTCGAAAAATTCAAATTCAAATTTACACCTAAATTAAGGGTTTTTCTTCGATATTTTCCACAATTTTCATCGCAAAGACTTTTCGAAGGACATTTTATACTACTTATGACTACCTCTATCAATTTAAGTCAAAATATCAAAATTCTAAATTTTGAAAAATTTTGAAAATGTTGTAAGGGGGGTGCTTCGAAAAATTCAAATTCAAATTTACACCTAAATTAAGGGTTTTTCTTCGATATTTTCCACAATTTTCATCGCAAAGACTTTTCGAAGGACATTTTATACTATTTATGACTAGCTTTATCAATTTAAGTCAAAATATCGAAATTCTAAATTTTGAAAAATTTAATGTTGTAAGGGGGGGTGCTTCGAAAAATTCAAATTCAAATTTACACCTAAATTAAGGGTTTTTCTTCGATATTTTCCACAATTTTCATCGCAAAGACTTTTCGAAGGACATTTTATACTATTTATGACTAGCTTTATCAATTTAAGTCAAAATATCGATATTCTAAATTTTGAAAAATCTTGAAAATGTTGTAAGGGGGGTGCTTCGAAAAATTCAAATTCAAATTTACACCTAAATTAAGGGTTTTTCTTCGATATTTTCCACAATTTTCATCGTAAAGACTTTTCGAAGGACATTTTATACTACTTATGACTAGCTTTATCAATTTAAGTCAAAATATCAAAATTCTAAATTTTGAAAAATTTTGAAAATGTTGTAAGGGGGGTGCTTCGAAAAATTCAAATTCAAATTTACACCTAAATTAAGGGTTTTTCTTCGATATTTTCCACAATTTTCATCGCAAAGACTTTTCGAAGGACATTTTATACTATTTATGACTAGCTTTATCAATTTAAGTCAAAATATCGAAATTCTAAATTTTGAAAAATTTTGAAAATGTTGTAAGGGGGATGCTTCGAAAAATTCAAATTCAAATTTACACCTAAATTAAGGGTTTTTCTTCGATATTTTCCACAATTTTAATCGCAAAGACTTTTCGAAGGACATTTTATACTATTTATGACTAGCTTTATCAATTTAAGTCAAAATATCGATATTCTAAATTTTGAAAAATTTTGAAAATGTTGTAAGGGGGGTGCTTCGAAAAATTCAAATTCAAATTTACACCTAAATTAAGGGTTTTTCTTCGATATTTTCCACAATTTTCATCGCAAAGACTTTTCGAAGGACATTTTATACTATTTATGACTAGCTTTATCAATTTAAGTCAAAATATCAAAATTCTAAATTTTGAAAAATTTTGAAAATGTTGTAAGGGGGGTGCTTCGAAAAATTCAAATTCAAATTTACACCTAAATTAAGGGTTTTTCTTCGATATTTTTCACAATTTTCACCGCAAAGACTTTTCGAAGGACATTTTATACTACTTATGACTACCTCTATCAATTTAAGTCAAAATATCAAAATTCTAAATTTTGAAAAATTTTGAAAATGTTGTAAGGGGGGTGCTTCGAAAAATTCAAATTCAAATTTACACCTAAATTAAGGGTTTTTCTTCGATATTTTCCACAATTTTCAGCGCAAAGACTTTTCGAAGGACATTTTATACTATTTATGACTAGCTTTATCAATTTAAGTCAAAATATCGAAATTCTAAATTTTGAAAAATTTTGAAAATGTTGTAAGGGGGGTGCTTCGAAAAATTCAAATTCAAATTTACACCTAAATTAAGGGGTTTTTCTTCGATATTTTCCACAATTTTCATCGCAAAGACTTTTCGAAGGACATTTTATACTATTTATGACTAGCTTTATCAATTTAAGTCAAAATATCGATATTCTAAATTTTGAAAAATTTTGAAAATGTTGTAAGGGGGGTGCTTCGAAAAATTCAAATTCAAATTTACACCTAAATTAAGGGTTTTTCTTCGATATTTTCCACAATTTTCATCGCAAAGACTTTTCGAAGGACATTTTATACTACTTATGACTACCTCTATCAATTTAAGTCAAAATATCGAAATTCTAAATTTTGAAAAATTTTGAAAATGTTGTAAGGGGGGTGCTTCGAAAAATTCAAATTCAAATTTACACCTAAATTAAGGGTTTTTCTTCGATATTTTCCACAATTTTCATCGCAAAGACTTTTCGAAGGACATTTTATACTACTTATGACTAGCTTTATCAATTTAAGTCAAAATATCAAAATTCTAAATTTTGAAAAATTTTGAAAATGTTGTAAGGGGGGTGCTTCGAAAAATTCAAATTCAAATTTACACCTAAATTAAGGGTTTTTCTTCGATATTTTCCACAATTTTCATCGCAAAGACTTTTCGAAGGACATTTTATACTATTTATGACTAGCTTTATCAATTTAAGTCAAAATATCGAAATTCTAAATTTTGAAAAATTTTGAAAATGTTGTAAGGGGGGTGCTTCGAAAAATTCAAATTCAAATTTACACCTAAATTAAGGGTTTTTCTTCGATATTTTCCACAATTTTCATCGCAAAGACTTTTCGAAGGACATTTTATACTATTTATGACTAGCTTTATCAATTTAAGTCAAAATATCGAAATTCTAAATTTTGAAAAATTTTGAAAATGTTGTAAGGGGGGGTGCTTCGAAAAATTCAAATTCAAATTTACACCTAAATTAAGGGTTTTTCTTCGATATTTTCCACAATTTTCATCGCAAAGACTTTTCGAAGGACATTTTATACTACTTATGACTAGCTTTATCAATTTAAGTCAAAATATCAAAATTCTAAATTTTGAAAAATTTTGAAAATGTTGTAAGGGGGGTGCTTCGAAAAATTCAAATTCAAATTTACACCTAAATTAAGGGTTTTTCTTCGATATTTTCCACAATTTTCATCGCAAAGACTTTTCGAAGGACATTTTATACTATTTATGACTAGCTTTATCAATTTAAGTCAAAATATCGAAATTCTAAATTTTGAAAAATTTTGAAAATGTTGTAAGGGGGGTGCTTCGAAAAATTCAAATTCAAATTTACACCTAAATTAAGGGTTTTTCTTCGATATTTTCCACAATTTTCATCGCAAAGACTTTTCGAAGGACATTTTATACTATTTATGACTAGCTTTATCAATTTAAGTCAAAATATCGATATTCTAAATTTTGAAAAATTTTGAAAATGTTGTAAGGGGGGTGCTTCGAAAAATTCAAATTCAAATTTACACCTAAATTAAGGGTTTTTCTTCGATATTTTCCACAATTTTCATCGCAAAGACTTTTCGAAGGACATTTTATACTATTTATGACTAGCTTTATCAATTTAAGTCAAAATATCAAAATTCTAAATTTTGAAAAATTTTGAAAATGTTGTAAGGGGGGTGCTTCGAAAAATTCAAATTCAAATTTACACCTAAATTAAGGGTTTTTCTTCGATATTTTCCACAATTTTCACCGCAAAGACTTTTCGAAGGACATTTTATACTATTTATGACTAGCTTTATCAATTTAAGTCAAAATATCAAAATTCTAAATTTTGAAAAATTTTGAAAATGTTGTAAGGGGGGTGCTTCGAAAAATTCAAATTCAAATTTACACCTAAATTAAGGGTTTTTCTTCGATATTTTCCATAATTTTCATCGCAAAGACTTTTCGAAGGACATTTTATACTATTTATGACTAGCTTTATCAATTTAAGTCAAAATATCGAAATTCTAAATTTTGAAAAATTTTGAAAATGTTGTAAGGGGGGTGCTTCGAAAAATTCAAATTCAAATTTACACCTAAATTAAGGGTTTTTCTTCGATATTTTCCACAATTTTCATCGCAAAGACTTTTCGAAGGACATTTTATACTATTTATGACTAGCTTTATCAATTTAAGTCAAAATATCGAAATTCTAAATTTTGAAAAATTTTGAAAATGTTGTAAGGGGGGTGCTTCGAAAAATTCAAATTCAAATTTACACCTAAATTAAGGGTTTTTCTTCGATATTTTCCACAATTTTCATCGCAAAGACTTTTCGAAGGACATTTTATACTACTTATGACTAGCTCTATCAATTTAAGTCAAAATATCAAAATTCTAAATTTTGAAAAATTTTGAAAATGTTGTAAGGGGGGTGCTTCGAAAAATTCAAATTCAAATTTACACCTAAATTAAGGGTTTTTCTTCGATATTTTCCACAATTTTCATCGCAAAGACTTTTCGAAGGACATTTTATACTATTTATGACTAGCTTTATCAATTTAAGTCAAAATATCGAAATTCTAAATTTTGAAAAATTTTGAAAATGTTGTAAGGGGGGTGCTTCGAAAAATTCAAATTCAAATTTACACCTAAATTAAGGGTTTTTCTTCGATATTTTCCACAATTTTCATCGCAAAGACTTTTCGAAGGACATTTTATACTACTTATGACTAGCTTTATCAATTTAAGTCAAAATATCAAAATTCTAAATTTTGAAAAATTTTGAAAATGTTGTAAGGGGGGTGCTTCGAAAAATTCAAATTCAAATTTACACCTAAATTAAGGGTTTTTCTTCGATATTTTCCATAATTTTCATCGCAAAGACTTTTCGAAGGACATTTTATACTATTTATGACTAGCTTTATCAATTTAAGTCAAAATATCGAAATTCTAAATTTTGAAAAATTTTGAAAATGTTGTAAGGGGGGTGCTTCGAAAAATTCAAATTCAAATTTACACCTAAATTAAGGGTTTTTCTTCGATATTTTCCACAATTTTCATCGCAAAGACTTTTCGAAGGACATTTTATACTACTTATGACTAGCTTTATCAATTTAAGTCAAAATATCGAAATTCTAAATTTTGAAAAATTTTGAAAATGTTGTAAGGGGGGTGCTTCGAAAAATTCAAATTCAAATTTACACCTAAATTAAGGGTTTTTCTTCGATATTTTCCACAATTTTCATCGCAAAGACTTTTCGAAGGACATTTTATACTACTTATGACTAGCTTTATCAATTTAAGTCAAAATATCAAAATTCTAAATTTTGAAAAATTTTGAAAATGTTGTAAGGGGGGTGCTTCGAAAAATTCAAATTCAAATTTACACCTAAATTAAGGGTTTTTCTTCGATATTTTCCACAATTTTCATCGCAAAGACTTTTCGAAGGACATTTTATACTACTTATGACTAGCTTTATCAATTTAAGTCAAAATATCAAAATTCTAAATTTTGAAAAATTTTGAAAATGTTGTAAGGGGGGTGCTTCGAAAAATTCAAATTCAAATTTACACCTAAATTAAGGGTTTTTCTTCGATATTTTCCACAATTTTCATCGCAAAGACTTTTCGAAGGACATTTTATACTATTTATGACTAGCTTTATCAATTTAAGTCAAAATATCGAAATTCTAAATTTTGAAAAATTTTGAAAATGTTGTAAGGGGGGTGCTTCGAAAAATTCAAATTCAAATTTACACCTAAATTAAGGGTTTTTCTTCGATATTTTCCACAATTTTCATCGCAAAGACTTTTCGAAGGACATTTTATACTACTTATGACTAGCTTTATCAATTTAAGTCAAAATATCAAAATTCTAAATTTTGAAAAATTTTGAAAATGTTGTAAGGGGGTGCTTCGAAAAATTCAAATTCAAATTTACACCTAAATTAAGGGTTTTTCTTCGATATTTTCCACAATTTTCATCGCAAAGACTTTTCGAAGGACATTTTATACTACTTATGACTAGCTTTATCAATTTAAGTCAAAATATCAAAATTCTAAATTTTGAAAAATTTTGAAAATGTTGTAAGGGGGGTGCTTCGAAAAATTCAAATTCAAATTTACACCTAAATTAAGGGTTTTTCTTCGATATTTTCCACAATTTTCACCGCAAAGACTTTTCGAAGGACATTTTATACTACTTATGACTAGCTTTATCAATTTAAGTCAAAATATCAAAATTCTAAATTTTGAAAAATTTTGAAAATGTTGTAAGGGGGGTGCTTCGAAAAATTCAAATTCAAATTTACACCTAAATTAAGGGTTTTTCTTCGATATTTTCCACAATTTTCAGCGCAAAGACTTTTCGAAGGACATTTTATACTATTTATGACTAGCTTTATCAATTTAAGTCAAAATATCGAAATTCTAAATTTTGAAAAATTTTGAAAATGTTGTAAGGGGGGTGCTTCGAAAAATTCAAATTCAAATTTACACCTAAATTAAGGGTTTTTCTTCGATATTTTCCACAATTTTCATCGCAAAGACTTTTCGAAGGACATTTTATACTATTTATGACTAGCTTTATCAATTTAAGTCAAAATATCAAAATTCTAAATTTTGAAAAATTTTGAAAATGTTGTAAGGGGGGTGCTTCGAAAAATTCAAATTCAAATTTACACCTAAATTAAGGGTTTTTCTTCGATATTTTCCATAATTTTCATCGCAAAGACTTTTCGAAGGACATTTTATACTATTTATGACTAGCTTTATCAATTTAAGTCAAAATATCGAAATTCTAAATTTTGAAAAATTTTGAAAATGTTGTAAGGGGGGTGCTTCGAAAAATTCAAATTCAAATTTACACCTAAATTAAGGGTTTTTCTTCGATATTTTCCACAATTTTCATCGCAAAGACTTTTCGAAGGACATTTTATACTACTTATGACTAGCTTTATCAATTTAAGTCAAAATATCGATATTCTAAATTTTGAAAAATTTTGAAAATGTTGTAAGGGGGGTGCTTCGAAAAATTCAAATTCAAATTTACACCTAAATTAAGGGTTTTTCTTCGATATTTTTCACAATTTTCATCGCAAAGACTTTTCGAAGGACATTTTATACTACTTATGACTACCTCTATCAATTTAAGTCAAAATATCAAAATTCTAAATTTTGAAAAATTTTGAAAATGTTGTAAGGGGGGTGCTTCGAAAAATTCAAATTCAAATTTACACCTAAATTAAGGGTTTTTCTTCGATATTTTCCACAATTTTCATCGCAAAGACTTTTCGAAGGACATTTTATACTACTTATGACTAGCTTTATCAATTTAAGTCAAAATATCAAAATTCTAAATTTTGAAAAATTTTGAAAATGTTGTAAGGGGGGTGCTTCGAAAAATTCAAATTCAAATTTACACCTAAATTAAGGGTTTTTCTTCGATATTTTCCACAATTTTCATCGCAAAGACTTTTCGAAGGACATTTTATACTATTTATGACTAGCTTTATCAATTTAAGTCAAAATATCGAAATTCTAAATTTTGAAAAATTTTGAAAATGTTGTAAGGGGGGTGCTTCGAAAAATTCAAATTCAAATTTACACCTAAATTAAGGGTTTTTCTTCGATATTTTCCACAATTTTCATCGCAAAGACTTTTCGAAGGACATTTTATACTATTTATGACTAGCTTTATCAATTTAAGTCAAAATATCAAAATTCTAAATTTTGAAAAATTTTGAAAATGTTGTAAGGGGGGTGCTTCGAAAAATTCAAATTCAAATTTACACCTAAATTAAGGGTTTTTCTTCGATATTTTCCACAATTTTCATCGCAAAGACTTTTCGAAGGACATTTTATACTACTTATGACTAGCTTTATCAATTTAAGTCAAAATATCAAAATTCTAAATTTTGAAAAATTTTGAAAATGTTGTAAGGGGGTGCTTCGAAAAATTCAAATTCAAATTTACACCTAAATTAAGGGTTTTTCTTCGATATTTTCCACAATTTTCATCGCAAAGACTTTTCGAAGGACATTTTATACTACTTATGACTACCTCTATCAATTTAAGTCAAAATATCAAAATTCTAAATTTTGAAAAATTTTGAAAATGTTGTAAGGGGGGTGCTTCGAAAAATTCAAATTCAAATTTACACCTAAATTAAGGGTTTTTCTTCGATATTTTCCACAATTTTCAGCGCAAAGACTTTTCGAAGGACATTTTATACTATTTATGACTAGCTTTATCAATTTAAGTCAAAATATCGAAATTCTAAATTTTGAAAAATTTTGAAAATGTTGTAAGGGGGGTGCTTCGAAAAATTCAAATTCAAATTTACACCTAAATTAAGGGTTTTTCTTCGATATTTTCCACAATTTTCATCGCAAAGACTTTTCGAAGGACATTTTATACTATTTATGACTAGCTTTATCAATTTAAGTCAAAATATCGAAATTCTAAATTTTGAAAAATTTTGAAAATGTTGTAGGGGGTGCTTCGAAAAATTCAAATTCAAATTTACACCTAAATTAAGGGTTTTTCTTCGATATTTTCCACAATTTTCATCGCAAAGACTTTTCGAAGGACATTTTATACTACTTATGACTACCTTTATCAATTTAAGTCAAAATATCAAAATTCTAAATTTTGAAAAATTTTGAAAATGTTGTAAGGGGGGTGCTTCGAAAAATTCAAATTCAAATTTACACCTAAATTAAGGGTTTTTCTTCGATATTTTCCACAATTTTCATCGCAAAGACTTTTCGAAGGACATTTTATACTATTTATGACTAGCTTTATCAATTTAAGTCAAAATATCGAAATTCTAAATTTTGAAAAATTTTGAAAATGTTGTAAGGGGGGTGCTTCGAAAAATTCAAATTCAAATTTACACCTAAATTAAGGGTTTTTCTTCGATATTTTCCACAATTTTCACCGCAAAGACTTTTCGAAGGACATTTTATACTACTTATGACTAGCTTTATCAATTTAAGTCAAAATATCAAAATTCTAAATTTTGAAAAATTTTGAAAATGTTGTAAGGGGGGTGCTTCGAAAAATTCAAATTCAAATTTACACCTAAATTAAGGGTTTTTCTTCGATATTTTCCACAATTTTCAGCGCAAAGACTTTTCGAAGGACATTTTATACTATTTATGACTAGCTTTATCAATTTAAGTCAAAATATCGAAATTCTAAATTTTGAAAAATTTTGAAAATGTTGTAAGGGGGGTGCTTCGAAAAATTCAAATTCAAATTTACACCTAAATTAAGGGTTTTTCTTCGATATTTTCCACAATTTTCATCGCAAAGACTTTTCGAAGGACATTTTATACTATTTATGACTAGCTTTATCAATTTAAGTCAAAATATCGAAATTCTAAATTTTGAAAAATTTTGAAAATGTTGTAAGGGGGGTGCTTCGAAAAATTCAAATTCAAATTTACACCTAAATTAAGGGTTTTTCTTCGATATTTTCCACAATTTTCATCGCAAAGACTTTTCGAAGGACATTTTATACTATTTATGACTATCTTTATCAATTTAAGTCAAAATATCAAAATTCTAAATTTTGAAAAATTTTGAAAATGTTGTAAGGGGGGTGCTTCGAAAAATTCAAATTCAAATTTACACCTAAATTAAGGGTTTTTTTTCGATATTTTCCACAATTTTCATCGCAAAGACTTTTCGAAGGACATTTTATACTATTTATGACTAGCTTTATCAATTTAAGTCAAAATATCGAAATTCTAAATTTTGAAAAATTTTGAAAATGTTGTAAGGGGGATGCTTCGAAAAATTCAAATTCAAATTTACACCTAAATTAAGGGTTTTTCTTCGATATTTTCCACAATTTTAATCGCAAAGACTTTTCGAAGGACATTTTATACTATTTATGACTAGCTTTATCAATTTAAGTCAAAATATCGATATTCTAAATTTTGAAAAATTTTGAAAATGTTGTAAGGGGGGTGCTTCGAAAAATTCAAATTCAAATTTACACCTAAATTAAGGGTTTTTCTTCGATATTTTCCACAATTTTCATCGCAAAGACTTTTCGAAGGACATTTTATACTATTTATGACTAGCTTTATCAATTTAAGTCAAAATATCAAAATTCTAAATTTTGAAAAATTTTGAAAATGTTGTAAGGGGGGGGCTTCGAAAAATTCAAATTCAAATTTACACCTAAATTAAGGGTTTTTCTTCGATATTTTTCACAATTTTCAATGCAAAGACTTTTCGAAGGACATTTTATACTACTTATGACTACCTCTATCAACTTAAGTCAAAATATCAAAATTCTAAATTTTGAAAAATTTTGAAAATGTTGTAAGGGGGGTGCTTCGAAGAATTCAAATTCAAATTTACACCTAAATTAAGGGTTTTTCTTCGATATTTTCCACAATTTTCATCGCAAAGACTTTTCGAAGGACATTTTATACTATTTATGACTAGCTTTATCAATTTAAGTCAAAATATCGAAATTCTAAATTTTGAAAAATTTTGAAAATGTTGTAAGGGGGGTGCTTCGAAAAATTGAAATTCAAATTTACACCTAAATTAAGGGTTTTTCTTCGATATTTTCCACAATTTTCATCGCAAAGACTTTTCGAAGGACATTTTATACTATTTATGACTAGCTTTATCAATTTAAGTCAAAATATCGATATTCTAAATTTTGAAAAATTTTGAAAATGTTGTAAGGGGGGTGCTTCGAAAAATTCAATTTGAAATTTACACCTAAATTAAGGGTTTTTCTTCGATATTTTCCACAATTTTCATCGCAAAGACTTTTCGAAGGACATTTTATACTACTTATAACTACCTCTATCAATTTAAGTCAAAATATCAAAATTCTAAATTTTGAAAAATTTTAAAAATGTTGTAAGGGGGGTGCTTCGAAAAATTCAAATTCAAATTTACACCTAAATTAAGGGTTTTTCTTCGATATTTTCCACAATTTTCATCGCAAAGACTGTTCGAAGGACATTTTATACTACTTATGACTAGCTTTATCAATTTAAGTCAAAATATTAAAATTCTAAATTTTGAAAAATTGTGAAAATGTTGTAAGGGGGGTGCTTCGAAAAATTCAAATTCAAATTTACACCTAAATTAAGGGTTTTTCTTCGATATTTTTCACAATTTTCACCGCAAAGACTTTTCGAAGGACATTTTATACTACTTATGACTACCTTTATCAACTTAAGTCAAAATATCAAAATTCTAAATTTTGAAAAATTTTGAAAATGTTGTAAGGGGGGTGCTTTAAAAATTCAAATTCAAATTTACACCTAAATTAAGGGTTTTTCTTCGATATTTTCCACAATTTTCATCGCAAAGACTTTTCGAAGGACATTTTATACTATTTATGACTAGCTTTATCAATTTAAGTCAAAATATCGATATTCTAAATTTTGAAAAATTTTGAAAATGTTGTAAGGGGGGTGCTTCGAAAAATTCAAATTCAAATTTACACCTAAATTAAGGGTTTTTCTTCGATAGTTTCCACAATTTTCATCGCAAAGACTTTTCGAAGGACATTTTATACTACTTATGACTACCTTTATCAATTTAAGTCAAAATATCAAAATTCTAAATTTTGAAAAATTTTGAAAATGTTGTAAGGGGGGTGCTTCGAAAAATTCAAATTCAAATTTACACCTAAATTAAGGGTTTTTCTTCGATATTTTCCACAATTTTCATCGTAAAGACTGTTCGAAGGACATTTTATACTACTTATGACTAGCTTTATCAATTTAAGTCAAAATATCAAAATTCTAAATTTTGAAAAATTTTGAAAATGTTGTAAGGGGGTGCTTCGAAAAATTCAAATTCAAATTTACACCTAAATTAAGGGTTTTTCTTCGATATTTTCCACAATTTTCATCGCAAAGACTTTTCGAAGGACATTTTATACTACTTATGACTACCTCTATCAATTTAAGTCAAAATATCGATATTCTAAATTTTGAAAATGTTGTAAGGGGGGTGCTTCGAAAAATTTAAATTCAAATTTACACCTAAATTAAGGGTTTTTCTTCGATATTTTCCACAATTTTCATCGCAAAGACTTTTCGAAGGACATTTTATACTACTTATGACTAGCTCTATCAATTTAAGTCAAAATATCAAAATTCTAAATTTTGAAAAATTTTGAAAATGTTGTAAGGGGGGTGCTTCGAAAAATTCAAATTCAAATTTACACCTAAATTAAGGGTTTTTCTTTGATATTTTCCACAATTTTCATCGCAAAGACTTTTCGAAGGACATTTTATACTATTTATGACTAGCTTTATCAATTTAAGTCAAAATATCGAAATTCTAAATTTTGAAAAATTTTGAAAATGTTGTAAGGGGGATGCTTCGAAAAATTCAAATTCAAATTTACACCTAAATTAAGGGTTTTTCTTCGATATTTTCCACAATTTTAATCGCAAAGACTTTTCGAAGGACATTTTATACTATTTATGACTAGCTTTATCAATTTAAGTCAAAATATCGATATTCTAAATTTTGACAAATTTTGAAAATGTTGTAAGGGGGGTGCTTCGAAAAATTCAATTTGAAATTTACACCTAAATTAAGGGTTTTTCTTCGATATTTTCCACAATTTTCATCGCAAAGACTTTTCGAAGGACATTTTATACTACTTATAACTACCTCTATCAATTTAAGTCAAAATATCAAAATTCTAAATTTTGAAAAATTTTAAAAATGTTGTAAGGGGGGTGCTTCGAAAAATTCAAATTCAAATTTACACCTAAATTAAGGGTTTTTCTTCGATATTTTCCACAATTTTCATCGCAAAGACTGTTCGAAGGACATTTTATACTACTTATGACTAGCTTTATCAATTTAAGTCAAAATATTAAAATTCTAAATTTTGAAAAATTGTGAAAATGTTGTAAGGGGGGTGCTTCGAAAAATTCAAATTCAAATTTACACCTAAATTAAGGGTTTTTCTTCGATATTTTTCACAATTTTCACCGCAAAGACTTTTCGAAGGACATTTTATACTACTTATGACTACCTCTATCAACTTAAGTCAAAATATCAAAATTCTAAATTTTGAAAAATTTTGAAAATGTTGTAAGGGGGGTGCTTTATCAAATTCAAATTTACACCTAAATAAAGGGTTTTTCTTCGATATTTTCCACAATTTTCATCGCAAAGACTTTTCGAAGGACATTTTATACTATTTATGACTAGCTTTATCAATTTAAGTCAAAATATCGATATTCTAAATTTTGAAAAATTTTGAAAATGTTGTAAGGGGGTGCTTCGAAAAATTCAAATTCAAATTTACACCTAAATTAAGGGTTTTTCTTCGATAGTTTCCACAATTTTCATCGCAAAGACTTTTCGAAGGACATTTTATACTACTTATGACTACCTCTATCAATTTAAGTCAAAATATCAAAATTCTAAATTTTGAAAAATTTTGAAAATGTTGTAAGGGGGGTGCTTCGAAAAATTCAAATTCAAATTTACACCTAAATTAAGGGTTTTTCTTCGATATTTTCCACAATTTTCATCGTAAAGACTGTTCGAAGGACATTTTATACTACTTATGACTAGCTTTATCAATTTAAGTCAAAATATCAAAATTCTAAATTTTGAAAAATTTTGAAAATGTTGTAAGGGGGGTGCTTCGAAAAATTCAAATTCAAATTTACACCTAAATTAAGGGTTTTTCTTCGATATTTTCCACAATTTTCATCGCAAAGACTTTTCGAAGGACATTTTATACTACTTATGACTACCTCTATCAATTTAAGTCAAAATATCGATATTCTAAATTTTGAAAATGTTGTAAGGGGGGTGCTTCGAAAAATTTAAATTCAAATTTACACCTAAATTAAGGGTTTTTCTTCGATATTTTCCACAATTTTCAATTCAAAGACTTTTCGAAGGACATTTTATACTACTTATGACTACCTCTATCAACTTAAGTCAAAATATCAAAATTCTAAATTTTGAAAAATTTTGAAAATGTTGTAAGGGGGGTGCTTCGAAGAATTCAAATTCAAATTTACACCTAAATTAAGGGTTTTTCTTCGATATTTTCCACAATTTTCATCGCAAAGACTTTTCGAAGGACATTTTATACTATTTATGACTAGCTTTATCAATTTAAGTCAAAATATCGAAATTCTAAATTTTGAAAAATTTTGAAAATGTTGTAAGGGGGGTGCTTCGAAAAATTCAAATTCAAATTTACACCTAAATTAAGGGTTTTTCTTCGATATTTTCCACAATTTTCATTGCAAAGACTTTTCGAAGGACATTTTATACTACTTATGACTAGCTTTATCAATTTAAGTCAAAATATTAAAATTCTAAATTTTGAAAAATTTTGAAAATGTTGTAAGGGGGGTGCTTCGAAAAATTCAAATTCAAATTTACACCTAAATTAAGGGTTTTTCTTCGATATTTTCCACAATTTTCAACGCAAAGACTTTTCGAAGGACATTTTATACTACTTATGACTACCTCTATCAACTTAAGTCAAAATATCAAAATTCTAAATTTTGAAAAATTTTGAAAATGTTGTAAGGGGGGTGCTTCGAAGAATTCAAATTCAAATTTACACCTAAATTAAGGGTTTTTCTTCGATATTTTCCACAATTTTCATCGCAAAGACTTTTCGAAGGACATTTTATACTATTTATGACTAGCTTTATCAATTTAAGTCAAAATATCAAAATTCTAAATTTTGAAAAATTTTAAAAATGTTGTAAGGGGGGTGCTTCGAAAAATTCAAATTCAAATTTACACCTAAATTAAGGGTTTTTCTTCGATATTTTCCACAATTTTCATCGCAAAGACTTTTCGAAGGACATTTTATACTACTTATGACTAGCTTTATCAATTTAAGTCAAAATATTAAAATTCTAAATTTTGAAAAATTGTGAAAATGTTGTAAGGGGGGTGCTTCGAAAAATTCAAATTCAAATTTACACCTAAATTAAGGGTTTTTCTTCGATATTTTCCACAATTTTCACCGCAAAGACTTTTCGAAGGACATTTTATACTACTTATGACTACCTCTATCAATTTAAGTCAAAATATCAAAATTCTAAATTTTGAAAAATTTTGAAAATGTTGTAAGGGGGGTGCTTTGAAAAATTCAAATTCAAATTTACACCTAAATAAAGGGTTTTTCTTCGATATTTTCCACAATTTTCATCGCAAAGACTTTTCGAAGGACATTTTATACTATTTATGACTAGCTTTATCAATTTAAGTCAAAATATCGATATTCTAAATTTTGAAAAATTTTGAAAATGTTGTAAGGGGGGTGCTTCGAAAAATTCAAATTCAAATTTACACCTAAATTAAGGGTTTTTCTTCGATAGTTTCCACAATTTTCATCGCAAAGACTTTTCGAAGGACATTTTATACTACTTATGACTACCTCTATCAATTTAAGTCAAAATATCAAAATTCTAAATTTTGAAAAATTTTGAAAATGTTGTAAGGGGGGTGCTTCGAAAAATTCAAATTCAAATTTACACCTAAATTAAGGGTTTTTCTTCGATATTTTCCACAATTTTCATCGTAAAGACTGTTCGAAGGACATTTTATACTACTTATGACTAGCTTTATCAATTTAAGTCAAAATATCAAAATTCTAAATTTTGAAAAATTTTGAAAATGTTGTAAGGGGGGTGCTTCGAAAAATTCAAATTCAAATTTACACCTAAATTAAGGGTTTTTCTTCGATATTTTCCACAATTTTCATCGCAAAGACTTTTCGAAGGACATTTTATACTACTTATGACTACCTCTATCAATTTAAGTCAAAATATCGATATTCTAAATTTTGAAAATGTTGTAAGGGGGGTGCTTCGAAAAATTCAAATTCAAATTTACACCTAAATTAAGGGTTTTTCTTCGATATTTTCCACAATTTTCATCGCAAAGACTTTTCGAAGGACATTTTATACTACTTATGACTACCTCTATCAATTTAAGTCAAAATATCAAAATTCTAAATTTTGAAAAATTTTGAAAATGTTGTAAGGGGGGTGCTTCGAAAAATTCAAATTCAAATTTACACCTAAATTAAGGGTTTTTCTTCGATATTTTCCACAATTTTCATCGCAAAGACTTTTCGAAGGACATTTTATACTATTTATGACTAGCTTTATCAATTTAAGTCAAAATATCGAAATTCTAAATTTTGAAAAATTTTGAAAATGTTGTAAGGGGGGTGCTTCGAAAAATTCAAATTCAAATTTACACCTAAATTAAGGGTTTTTCTTCGATAGTTTCCACAATTTTCAGCGCAAAGACTTTTCGAAGGACATTTTATACTATTTATGACTAGCTTTATCAATTTAAGTCAAAATATCGAAATTCTAAATTTTGAAAAATTTTGAAAATGTTGTAAGGGGGGTGCTTCGAAAAATTCAAATTCAAATTTACACCTAAATTAAGGGTTTTTCTTCGATATTTTCCACAATTTTCATCGCAAAGACTTTTCGAAGGACATTTTATACTATTTATGACTAGCTTTATCAATTTAAGTCAAAATATCGATATTCTAAATTTTGAAAATGTTGTAAGGGGGGTGCTTCGAAAAATTCAAATTCAAATTTACACCTAAATTAAGGGTTTTTCTTCGATATTTTCCACAATTTTCATCGCAAAGACTTTTCGAAGGACATTTTATACTACTTATGACTACCTCTATCAATTTAAGTCAAAATATCAAAATTCTAAATTTTGAAAAATTTTGAAAATGTTGTAAGGGGGGTGCTTCGAAAAATTCAAATTCAAATTTACACCTAAATTAAGGGTTTTTCTTCGATATTTTCCACACTTTTCATCGCAAAGACTTTTCGAAGGACATTTTATACTATTTATGACTAGCTTTATCAATTTAAGTCAAAATATCGAAATTCTAAATTTTGAAAAATTTTGAAAATGTTGTAAGGGGGATGCTTCGAAAAATTCAAATTCAAATTTACACCTAAATTAAGGGTTTTTCTTCGATATTTTCCACAATTTTCATCGCAAAGACTTTTCGAAGGACATTTTATACTATTTATGACTAGCTTTATCAATTTAAGTCAAAATATCGATATTCTAAATTTGAAAAATTTTGAAAATGTTGTAAGGGGGGTGCTTCGAAAAATTCAAATTCAAATTTACACCTAAATTAAGGGTTTTTCTTCGATATTTTCCACAATTTTCATCGCAAAGACTTTTCGAAGGACATTTTATACTACTTATGACTACCTCTATCAATTTAAGTCAAAATATCAAAATTCTAAATTTTGAAAAATTTTGAAAATGTTGTAAGGGGGGTGCTTCGAAAAATTCAAATTCAAATTTACACCTAAATTTAGGGTTTTTCTTCGATATTTTCCACAATTTTCATCGCAAAGACTTTTCGAAGGACATTTTATACTACTTATGACTAGCTTTATCAATTTAAGTCAAAATATCAAAATTCTAAATTTTGAAAAATTTTGAAAATGTTGTAAGGGGGGTGCTTCGAAAAATTCAAATTCAAATTTACACCTAAATTAAGGGTTTTTCTTCGATATTTTTCACAATTCTCACCGCAAAGACTTTTCGAAGGACATTTTATACTACTTATGACTACCTCTATCAACTTAAGTCAAAATATCAAAATTCTAAATTTTGAAAAATTTTGAAAATGTTGTAAGGGGGGTGCTTCGAAAAATTCAAATTCAAATTTACACCTAAATTAAGGGTTTTTCTTCGATATTTTCCACAATTTTCAGCGCAAAGACTTTTCGAAGGAAATTTTATACTATTTATGACTAGCTTTATCAATTTAAGTCAAAATATCGAAATTCTAAATTTTGAAAAATTTTAAAAATGTTGTAAGGGGGGTGCTTCGAAAAATTCAAATTCAAATTTACACCTAAATTAAGGGTTTTTCTTCGATATTTTCCACAATTTTCATCGTAAAGACTGTTCGAAGGACATTTTATACTACTTTTGACTAGCTTTATCAATTTAAGTCAAAATATCGATATTCTAAATTTTGAAAATGTTGTAAGGGGGGTGCTTCGAAAAATTAAAATTCAAATTTACACCTAAATTAAGGGTTTTTCTTCGATATTTTCCACAATTTTCATCGCAAAGACTTTTCGAAGGACATTTTATACTACTTATGACTACCTCTATCAATTTAAGTCAAAATATCAAAATTCTAAATTTTGAAAAATTTTGAAAATGTTGTAAGGGGGGTGCTTCGAAAAATTCAAATTCAAATTTACACCTAAATTAAGGGTTTTTCTTCGATATTTTCCACAATTTTCATCGCAAAGACTTTTCGAAGGACATTTTATACTATTTATGACTAGCTTTATCAATTTAAGTCAAAATATCGAAATTCTAAATTTTGAAAAATTTTGAAAATGTTGTAAGGGGGGTGCTTCGAAAAATTCAAATTCAAATTTACACCTAAATTAAGGGTTTTTCTTCGATATTTTCCACAATTTTAATCGCAAAGACTTTTCGAAGGACATTTTATACTATTTATGACTAGCTTTATCAATTTAAGTCAAAATATAGATATTCTAAATTTTGACAAATTTTGAAAATGTTGTAAGGGGGGTGCTTCGAAAAATTCAAATTCAAATTTACACCTAAATTAAGGGTTTTTCTTCGATATTTTCCACAATTTTCATCGCAAAGACTTTTCGAAGGACATTTTATACTATTTATGACTAGCTTTATCAATTTAAGTCAAAATATCAAAATTCTAAATTTTGAAAAATTTTGAAAATGTTGTAAGGGGGGTGCTTCGAAAAATTCAAATTCAAATTTACACCTAAATTAAGGGTTTTTCTTCGATATTTTCCACAATTTTCATCGCAAAGACTTTTCGAAGGACATTTTATACTACTTATGACTACCTCTATCAACTTAAGTCAAAATATCAAAATTCTAAATTTTGAAAAATTTTGAAAATGTTGTAAGGGGGGTGCTTCGAAGAATTCAAATTCAAATTTACACCTAAATTAAGGGTTTTTCTTCGATATTTTCCATAATTTTCATCGCAAAGACTTTTCGAAGGACATTTTATACTATTTATGACTAGCTTTATCAATTTAAGTCAAAATATCGATATTCTAAATTTTGAAAAATTTTGAAAATGTTGTAAGGGGGATGCTTCGAAAAATTCAAATTCAAATTTACACTTAAATTAAGGGTTTTTCTTTGATATTTTCCACAATTTTCATCGCAAAGACTTTTCGAAGGACATTTTATACTATTTATGACTAGCTTTATCAATTTAAGTCAAAATATCGAAATTCTAAATTTTGAAAAATTTTGAAAATGTTGTAAGGGGGGTGCTTCGAAAAATTCAAATTCAAATTTACACCTAAATTAAGGGTTTTTCTTCGATATTTTCCACAATTTTAATCGCAAAGACTTTTCGAAGGACATTTTATACTATTTATGACTAGCTTTATCAATTTAAGTCAAAATATAGATATTCTAAATTTTGACAAATTTTGAAAATGTTGTAAGGGGGGTGCTTCGAAAAATTCAAATTCAAATTTACACCTAAATTAAGGGTTTTTCTTCGATATTTTCCACAATTTTCATCGCAAAGACTTTTCGAAGGACATTTTATACTATTTATGACTAGCTTTATCAATTTAAGTCAAAATATCAAAATTCTAAATTTTGAAAAATTTTGAAAATGTTGTAAGGGGGGTGCTTCGAAAAATTCAAATTCAAATTTACACCTAAATTAAGGGTTTTTCTTCGATATTTTTCACAATTTTCACCGCAAAGACTTTTCGAAGGACATTTTATACTACTGATGACTACCTCTATCAACTTAAGTCAAAATATCAAAATTCTAAATTTTGAAAAATTTTGAAAATGTTGTAAGGGGGGTGCTTCGAAAAATTCAAATTCAAATTTACACCTAAATTAAGGGTTTTTCTTCGATATTTTCCATAATTTTCATCGCAAAGACTTTTCGAAGGACATTTTATACTATTTATGACTAGCTTTATCAATTTAAGTCAAAATATCGATATTCTAAATTTTGAAAAATTTTGAAAATGTTGTAAGGGGGATGCTTCGAAAAATTCAAATTCAAATGTACACTTAAATTAAGGGTTTTTCTTTGATATTTTCCACAATTTTCATCGCAAAGACTTTTCGAAGGACATTTTATACTATTTATGACTAGCTTTATTAATTTAAGTCAAAATATCGAAATTCTAAATTTTGAAAAATTTTGAAAATGTTGTAAGGGGGGTGCTTCGAAAAATTCAAATTCAAATTTACACCTAAATTAAGGGTTTTTCTTCGATATTTTCCACAATTTTCACCGCAAAGACTTTTTGAAGGCAACATTGACTTTTTGACTTACAACATTTTCAAAATTTTTCAAAATTTAGAATTTCGATATTTTGACTTAAATTGATAAAGCTAGTCATAAATAGTATAAAATGTCCTTCGAAAAGTCTTTGCGATGAAAATTGTGGAAAATATCGAAGAAAAACCCTTAATTTAGGTGTAAATTTGAATTTGAATTTTTCGAAGCACCCCCCTTACAACATTTTCAAAATTTAGAATTTCGATATTTTGACTTAAATTGATAGAGGTAGTCATAAGTAGTATAAAATGTCCTTCGAAAAGTCTTTGCGATGAAAATTGTGGAAAATATCGAAGAAATATTTCCAACCACCTTCAACATTTTCAAAAAATGGAAATTTGAATTTTTCGAAGCACCCCCTTACAACATTTTCAAAATTTTTCAAAATTTAGAATTTTGATATTTTGACTTAAATTGATAAAGCTAGTCATAAGTAGTATAAAATGTCCTTCGAACAGTCTTTACGATGAAAATTGTGGAAAATATCGAAGAAAAACCCTTAATTTAGGTGTAAATTTGAATTTGAATTTTTCGAAGCACCCCCTTACAACATTTTCAAAATTTTTCAAAATTTAGAATATCGATATTTTGACTTAAATTGATAAAGCTAGTCATAAATAGTATAAAATGTCCTTCGAAAAGTCTTTGCGATGAAAATTGTGGAAAATATCGAAGAAAAACCCTTAATTTAGGTGTAAATTTGAATTTGAATTTTTCGAAGAACCCCCCTTACAACATTTTCAAAATTTTTCAAAATTTAGAATTTCGATATTTTGACTTAAATTGATAAAGCTAGTCATAAATAGTATAAAATGTCCTTCGAAAAGTCTTTGCGATGAAAATTGTGGAAAATATCGGAGAAAAACCCTTAATTTAGGTGTAAATTTGAATTTGAATTTTTCGAAGCACCCCCCTTACAACATTTTCAAAATTTTTCAAAATGTAGAATTTTGATATTTTGACTTAAATTGATAGAGGTAGTCATAAGTAGTATAAAAAGTCCTTCGAACAGTCTTTACGATGAAAATTGTGGAAAATATCGAAGAAAAACCCTTAATTTGGGTGTAAATTTGAATTTGAATTTTTCGAAGCACCCCCCTTACAACATTTTCAAAATTTTTCAAAATTTAGAATATCGATATTTTGACTTAAATTGATAAAGCTAGTCATAAATAGTATAACATTTCCTTCGAAAAGTCTTTGCGGTGAAAATTGTGGAAAATATCGAAGAAAAACCCTTAATTTAGGTGTAAATTTGAATTTGAATTTTTCGAAGCACCCCCCTTACAACATTTTCAAAATTTTTCAAAATTTAGAATTTCGATATTTTGACTTAAATTGATAAAGCTAGTCATAAATAGTATAAAATGTCCTTCGAAAAGTCTTTGCGATGAAAATTGTGGAAAATATCGAAGAAAAACCCTTAATTTAGGTGTAAATTTGAATTTGAATTTTTCGAAGCACCCCCCTTACAACATTTTCAAAATTTTTAAAAATTTAGAACTTCGATATTTTGACTTAAATTGATAAAGCTAGTCATAAATAGTATAAAATGTCCTTCGAAAAGTCTTTGCGATGAAAATTGTGGAAAATATCGAAGAAAAACCCTTAATTTAGGTGTAAATTTGAATTTGAATCCTTGAAGCACCCCCCTTACAACAATTTCAAAATTTTTCAAAATTTAGAATTTTGATATTTTGACTTAAGTTGATAGAGGTAGTCATAAGTCGTATAAAATGTCCTTCAAAAAGTCTTTGCGGTGAAAATTGTGAAAAATATCGAAGAAAAACCCTTAATTTAGGTGTAAATTTGAATTTGAATCCTTGAAGCACCCCCCTTACAACATTTTCAAAATTTTTCAAAATTTAGAATTTTGATATTTTGACTTAAATTGATAGAGGTAGTCATAAGTAGTATAAATTGTCCTTCAAAAAGTCTTTGCGGTGAAAATTGTGAAAAATATCGAAGAAAAACCCTTAATTTAGGTGTAAATTTGAATTTGAATTTTTCGAAGCACCCCCCTTACAACATTTTGATAGAGGTAGTCATAAGTAGTATAAAATGTCCTTCGAAAAGTCTTTGCGATGAAAATTGTGGAAAATATCGAAGAAAAACCCTTAATTTAGGTGTAAATTTGAATTTGAATTTTTCGAAGCACCCCCCTTACAACATTTTCAAAATTTTTCAAAATTTAGAATTTCGATATTTTGACTTAAATTGATAAAGCTAGTCATAAATAGTATAAAATGTCCTTCGAAAAGTCTTTGCGATGAAAATTGTGGAAAATATCGAAGAAAAACCCTTAATTTAGGTGTAAATTTGAATTTGAATTTTTCGAAGCACCCCCCTTACAACATTTTCAAAATTTTTCAAAATTTAGAATTTTGATATTTTGACTTTAATTGATAGAGGTAGTCATAAGTAGTATAAAATGTCCTTCAAAAAGTCTTTGCGATGAAAATTGTGGAAAATATCGAAGAAAAACCCTTAATTTAGGTGTAAATTTGAATTTGAATTTTTCGAAGCACCCCCCTTACAACATTTTCAAAATTTTTCAAAATTTAGAATATCGATATTTTGACTTAAATTGATAAAGCTAGTCATAAATAGTATAAAATGTCCTTCGAAAAGTCTTTGCGATGAAAATTGTGGAAAATATCGAAGAAAAACCCTTAATTTAGGTGTAAATTTGAATTTGAATTTTTCGAAGCACCCCCCTTACAACATTTCCAATTTTCAAAATTTAGAATTTTGATATTTTGACTTAAATTGATAGAGGTAGTCATAAGTAGTATAAAATGTCCTTCGAAAAGTCTTTGCGATGAAAATTGTGGAAAATATCGAAGAAAAACCCTTAATTTAGGTGTAAATTTGAATTTGAATTTTTCGAAGCACCCCTTACAACATTTTCAAAATTTTTCAAAATTTAGAATTTCGATATTTTGACTTAAATTGATAAAGCTAGTCATAAATAGTATAAAATGTCCTTCGAAAAGTCTTTGCGATGAAAATTGTGGAAAATATCGAAGAAAAACCCTTAATTTAGGTGTAAATTTGAATTTGAATTTTTCGAAGAACCCCCCTTACAACATTTTCAAAATTTTTCAAAATTTAGAATTTCGATATTTTGACTTAAATTGATAAAGCTAGTCATAAATAGTATAAAATTTCATTCGAAAAGTCTTTGCGGTGAAAATTGTTGAAAATATCGAAGAAAAACCCTTAATTTAGGTGTAAATTTGAATTTGAATTTTTCGAAGCACCCCCCTTACAACATTTTCAAAATTTTTCAAAATTTCGAATTTTGATATTTTGACTTAAATTGATAGAGGTAGTCATAAGTAGTATAAAATGTCCTTCGAAAAGTCTTTGCGATGAAAATTGTGGAAAATATCGAAGAAAAACCCTTAATTTAGGTGTAAATTTGAATTTGAATTTTTCGAAGCACCCCCCTTACAACATTTTCAAAATTTTTCAAAATTTAGAATTTCGATATTTTGACTTAAATTGATAAAGCTAGTCATAAATAGTATAAAATGTCCTTCGAAAAGTCTTTGCGATGAAAATTGTGGAAAATATCGAAGAAAAACCCTTAATTTAGGTGTAAATTTGTGATAAAGCACCCCCCTTACAACATTTTCAAAATTTTTCAAAATTTAGAATTTTGATATTTTGACTTAAGTTGATAGAGGTAGTCATAAGTAGTATAAAATGTCCTTCAAAAAGTCTTTGCGGTGAAAATTGTGAAAAATATCGAAGAAAAACCCTTAATTTAGGTGTAAATTTGAATTTGAATTTTTCGAAGCACCCCCCTTACAACATTTTCAAAAATTTTCAAAATTTAGAATTTTGATATTTTGACTTAAATTGATAGAGGTAGTCATAAGTAGTATAAAATGTCCTTCGAAAAGTCTTTGCGATGAAAATTGTGAAAAATATCGAAGAAAAACCCTTAATTTAGGTGTAAATTTGAATTTGAATTTTTCGAAGCACCCCCCTTACAACATTTTCAAAATTTTTCAAAATTTAGAATTTCGATATTTTGACTTAAATTGATAAAGCTAGTCATAAATAGTATAAAATGTCCTTCGAAAAGTCTTTGCGGTGAAAATTGTTGAAAATATCGAAGAAAAACCCTTAATTTAGGTGTAAATTTGAATTTGAATTTTTCGAAGCACCCCCCTTACAACATTTTCAAAATTTTTCAAAATTTAGAATTTCGATATTTTGACTTAAATTGATAAAGCTAGTCATAAATAGTATAAAATGTCCTTCGAATAGTCTTTGCGATGAAAATTGTGGAAAATATCGAAGAAAAACCCTTAATTTAGGTGTAAATTTGAATTTGAATTTTTCGAAGCACCCCCCTTACAACATTTTCAAAATTTTTCAAAATTTAGAATTTTGATATTTTGACTTAAATTGATAGAGGTAGTCATAAGTAGTATAAAATGTCCTTCGAAAAGTCTTTGCGATGAAAATTGTGGAAAATATCAAGGAAAAACCCTTAATTTAGGTGTAAATTTGAATTTGAATTTTTCGAAGCACCCCCCTTACAACATTTTCAAAATTTTTCAAAATTTAGAATATCGATATTTTGACTTAAATTGATAGAGGTAGTCATAAGTAGTATAAAATGTCCTTCGAAAAGTCTTTGCGATGAAAATTGTGGAAAATATCAAGGAAAAACCCTTAATTTAGGTGTAAATTTGAATTTGAATTTTTCGAAGCACCCCCCTTACAACATTTTCAAAATTTTTCAAAATTTAGAATATCGATATTTTGACTTAAATTGATAAAGCTAGTCATAAATAGTATAAAATGTCCTTCGAAAAGTCTTTGCGATGAAAATTGTGGTAAATATCGAAGAAAAACCCTTAATTTAGGTGTAAATTTGAATTTGAATTTTTCGAAGCACCCCCCTTACAACATTTTCAAAATTTTTCAAAATTTAGAATTTCGATATTTTGACTTAAATTGATAAAGCTAGTCATAAATAGTATAAAATTTCCTTCGAAAAGTCTTTGCGATGAAAATTGTGTAAAATATCGAAGAAAAACCCTTAATTTAGGTGTAAATTTGAATTTGAATTTTTCGAAGCACCCCCCTTACAACATTTTCAAAATTTTTCAAAATTTAGAATTTCGATATTTTGACTTAAATTGATAAAGCTAGTCATAAATAGTATAAAATGTCCTTCGAAAAGTCTTTGCGATGAAAATTGTGTAAAATATCGAAGAAAAACCCTTAATTTAGGTGTAAATTTGAATTTGAATTTTTCGAAGCACCCCCCTTACAACATTTTCAAAATTTTTCAAAATTTAGAATTTCGATATTTTGACTTAAATTGATAAAGCTAGTCATAAATAGTATAAAATGTCCTTCGAAAAGTCTTTGCGGTGAAAATTGTGGAAAATATCGAAGAAAAACCCTTAATTTAGGTGTAAATTTGAATTTGAATTTTTCGAAGCACCCCCTTACAACATTTTCAAAATTTTTCAAAATTTAGAATTTTGATATTTTGACTTAAATTGATAAAGGTAGTCATAAGTAGTATAAAATGTCCTTCGAAAAGTCTTTGCGATGAAAATTGTGGAAAATATCGAAGAAAAACCCTTAATTTAGGTGTAAATTTGAATTTGAATTTTTCGAAGCACCCCCCCTTACAACATTTTCAAAATTTTTCAAAATTTAGAATTTCGATATTTTGACTTAAATTGATAAAGCTAGTCATAAATAGTATAAAATGTCCTTCGAAAAGTCTTTGCGATGAAAATTGTGGAAAATATCGAAGAAAAACCCTTAATTTAGGTGTAAATTTGAATTTGAATTTTTCGAAGCACCCCCCTTACAACATTTTCAAAATTTTTCAAAATTTAGAATTTTGATATTTTGACTTAAATTGATAAAGGTAGTCATAAGTAGTATAAAATGTCCTTCAAAAAGTCTTTGCGGTGAAAATTGTGGAAAATATCGAAGAAAAACCCTTAATTTAGGTGTAAATTTGAATTTGAATTTTTCGAAGCACCCCCCTTACAACATTTTCAAAATTTTTCAAAATTTAGAATTTTGATATTTTGACTTAAATTGATAGAGGTAGTCATAAGTAGTATAAAATGTCCTTCGAAAAGTCTTTGCGATGAAAATTGTGGAAAATATCGAAGAAAAACCCTTAATTTAGGTGTAAATTTGAATTTGAATTTTTCGAAGCACCCCCCTTACAACATTTTCAAAATTTTTCAAAATTTAGAATTTCGATATTTTGACTTAAATTGATAAAGCTAGTCATAAATAGTATAAAATGTCCTTCGAAAAGTCTTTGCGGTGAAAATTGTGGAAAATATCGAAGAAAAACCCTTAATTTAGGTGTAAATTTGAATTTGAATTTTTCGAAGCACCCCCCTTACAACATTTTCAAAATTTTTCAAAATTTAGAATTTCGATATTTTGACTTAAATTGATAAAGCTAGTCATAAATAGTATAAAATGTCCTTCGAAAAGTCTTTGCGATGAAAATTGTGGAAAATATCGAAGAAAAACCCTTAATTTAGGTGTAAATTTGAATTTGAATTTTTCGAAGCACCCCCCTTACAACATTTTCAAAATTTTTCAAAATTTAGAATTTTGATATTTTGACTTAAATTGATAGAGGTAGTCATAAGTAGTATAAAATGTCCTTCGAAAAGTCTTTGCGATGAAAATTGTGGAAAATATCGAGGAAAAACCCTTAATTTAGGTGTAAATTTGAATTTGAATTTTTCGAAGCACCCCCCTTACAACATTTTCAAAATTTTTCAAAATTTAGAATTTCGATATTTTGACTTAAATTGATAGAGGTAGTCATAAGTAGTATAAAATGTCCTTCGAAAAGTCTTTGCGATGAAAATTGTGGAAAATATCAAGGAAAAACCCTTAATTTAGGTGTAAATTTGAATTTGAATTTTTCGAAGCACCCCCCTTACAACATTTTCAAAATTTTTCAAAATTTAGAATATCGATATTTTGACTTAAATTGATAAAGCTAGTCATAAATAGTATAAAATGTCCTTCGAAAAGTCTTTGCGATGAAAATTGTGGAAAATATCGAAGAAAAACCCTTAATTTAGGTGTAAATTTGAATTTGAATTTTTCGAAGCACCCCCCTTACAACATTTTCAAAATTTTTCAAAATTTAGAATTTCGATATTTTGACTTAAATTGATAAAGCTAGTCATAAATAGTATAAAATGTCCTTCGAAAAGTCTTTGCGATGAAAATTGTGGAAAATATCGAAGAAAAACCCTTAATTTAGGTGTAAATTTGAATTTGAATTTTTCGAAGCACCCCCCTTACAACATTTTCAAAATTTTTCAAAATTTAGAATTTCGATATTTTGACTTAAATTGATAAAGCTAGTCATAAATAGTATAAAATGTCCTTCGAAAAGTCTTTGCGGTGAAAATTGTGGAAAATATCGAAGAAAAACCCTTAATTTAGGTGTAAATTTGAATTTGAATTTTTCGAAGCACCCCCCTTACAACATTTTCAAAATTTTTCAAAATTTAGAATTTCGATATTTTGACTTAAATTGATAAAGCTAGTCATAAATAGTATAAAATGTCCTTCGAAAAGTCTTTGCGGTGAAAATTGTGGAAAATATCGAAGAAAAACCCTTAATTTAGGTGTAAATTTGAATTTGAATTTTTCGAAGCACCCCCCTTACAACATTTTCAAAATTTTTCAAAATTTAGAATTTCGATATTTTGACTTAAATTGATAAAGCTAGTCATAAATAGTATAAAATGTCCTTCGAAAAGTCTTTGCGATGAAAATTGTGGAAAATATCGAAGAAAAACCCTTAATTTAGGTGTAAATTTGAATTTGAATTTTTCGAAGCACCCCCCTTACAACATTTTCAAAATTTTTCAAAATTTAGAATTTCGATATTTTGACTTAAATTGATAAAGCTAGTCATAAGTAGTATAAAATGTCCTTCGAAAAGTCTTTGCGATGAAAATTGTGGAAAATATCGAAGAAAAACCCTTAATTTAGGTGTAAATTTGAATTTGAATTTTTCGAAGCACCCCCCTTACAACATTTTCAAAATTTTTCAAAATTTAGAATTTCGATATTTTGACTTAAATTGATAAAGCTAGTCATAAATAGTATAAAATGTCCTTCGAAAAGTCTTTGCGATGAAAATTGTGGAAAATATCGAAGAAAAACCCTTAATTTAGGTGTAAATTTGAATTTGAATTTTTCGAAGCACCCCCCTTACAACATTTTCAAAATTTTTCAAAATTTAGAATTTCGATATTTTGACTTAAATTGATAAAGCTAGTCATAAATAGTATAAAATGTCCTTCGAAAAGTCTTTGCGGTGAAAATTGTGGAAAATATCGAAGAAAAACCCTTAATTTAGGTGTAAATTTGAATTTGAATTTTTCGAAGCACCCCCCTTACAACATTTTCAAAATTTTTCAAAATTTAGAATTTTGATATTTTGACTTAAATTGATAAAGCTAGTCATAAGTAGTATAAAATGTCCTTCGAAAAGTCTTTGCGATGAAAATTGTGGAAAATATCGAAGAAAAACCCTTAATTTAGGTGTAAATTTGAATTTGAATTTTTCGAAGCACCCCCCTTACAACATTTTCAAAATTTTTCAAAATTTAGAATTTTGATATTTTGACTTAAATTGATAAAGGTAGTCATAAGTAGTATAAAATGTCCTTCGAAAAGTCTTTGCGATGAAAATTGTGGAAAATATCGAAGAAAAACCCTTAATTTAGGTGTAAATTTGAATTTGAATTTTTCGAAGCACCCCCCTTACAACATTTTCAAAATTTTTCAAAATTTAGAATTTCGATATTTTGACTTAAATTGATAAAGCTAGTCATAAATAGTATAAAATGTCCTTCGAAAAGTCTTTGCGGTGAAAATTGTGGAAAATATCGAAGAAAAACCCTTAATTTAGGTGTAAATTTGAATTTGAATTTTTCGAAGCACCCCCCTTACAACATTTTCAAAATTTTTCAAAATTTAGAATTTCGATATTTTGACTTAAATTGATAAAGCTAGTCATAAATAGTATAAAATGTCCTTCGAATAGTCTTTGCGATGAAAATTGTGGAAAATATCGAAGAAAAACCCTTAATTTAGGTGTAAATTTGAATTTGAATTTTTCGAAGCACCCCCCTTACAACATTTTCAAAATTTTTCAAAATTTAGAATTTTGATATTTTGACTTAAATTGATAGAGGTAGTCATAAGTAGTATAAAATGTCCTTCGAAAAGTCTTTGCGATGAAAATTGTGGAAAATATCAAGGAAAAACCCTTAATTTAGGTGTAAATTTGAATTTGAATTTTTCGAAGCACCCCCCTTACAACATTTTCAAAATTTTTCAAAATTTAGAATATCGATATTTTGACTTAAATTGATAGAGGTAGTCATAAGTAGTATAAAATGTCCTTCGAAAAGTCTTTGCGATGAAAATTGTGGAAAATATCAAGGAAAAACCCTTAATTTAGGTGTAAATTTGAATTTGAATTTTTCGAAGCACCCCCCTTACAACATTTTCAAAATTTTTCAAAATTTAGAATATCGATATTTTGACTTAAATTGATAAAGCTAGTCATAAATAGTATAAAATGTCCTTCGAAAAGTCTTTGCGATGAAAATTGTGGTAAATATCGAAGAAAAACCCTTAATTTAGGTGTAAATTTGAATTTGAATTTTTCGAAGCACCCCCCTTACAACATTTTCAAAATTTTTCAAAATTTAGAATTTCGATATTTTGACTTAAATTGATAAAGCTAGTCATAAATAGTATAAAATGTCCTTCGAAAAGTCTTTGCGGTGAAAATTGTGGAAAATATCGAAGAAAAACCCTTAATTTAGGTGTAAATTTGAATTTGAATTTTTCGAAGCACCCCCCTTACAACATTTTCAAAATTTTTCAAAATTTAGAATTTTGATATTTTGACTTAAATTGATAAAGCTAGTCATAAATAGTATAAAATGTCCTTCGAAAAGTCTTTGCGATGAAAATTGTGGAAAATATCGAAGAAAAACCCTTAATTTAGGTGTAAATTTGAATTTGAATTTTTCGAAGCACCCCCCTTACAACATTTTCAAAATTTTTCAAAATTTAGAATTTTGATATTTTGACTTAAATTGATAAAGCTAGTCATAAATAGTATAAAATGTCCTTCGAAAAGTCTTTGCGATGAAAATTGTGGAAAATATCGAAGAAAAACCCTTAATTTAGGTGTAAATTTGAATTTGAATTTTTCGAAGCACCCCCCTTACAACATTTTCAAAATTTTTCAAAATTTAGAATTTCGATATTTTGACTTAAATTGATAAAGCTAGTCATAAATAGTATAAAATGTCCTTCGAAAAGTCTTTGCGGTGAAAATTGTTGAAAATATCGAAGAAAAACCCTTAATTTAGGTGTAAATTTGAATTTGAATTTTTCGAAGCACCCCCCTTACAACATTTTCAAAATTTTTCAAAATTTAGAATTTCGATATTTTGACTTAAATTGATAAAGCTAGTCATAAATAGTATAAAATGTCCTTCGAATAGTCTTTGCGATGAAAATTGTGGAAAATATCGAAGAAAAACCCTTAATTTAGGTGTAAATTTGAATTTGAATTTTTCGAAGCACCCCCCTTACAACATTTTCAAAATTTTTCAAAATTTAGAATTTTGATATTTTGACTTAAATTGATAGAGGTAGTCATAAGTAGTATAAAATGTCCTTCGAAAAGTCTTTGCGATGAAAATTGTGGAAAATATCAAGGAAAAACCCTTAATTTAGGTGTAAATTTGAATTTGAATTTTTCGAAGCACCCCCCTTACAACATTTTCAAAATTTTTCAAAATTTAGAATATCGATATTTTGACTTAAATTGATAGAGGTAGTCATAAGTAGTATAAAATGTCCTTCGAAAAGTCTTTGCGATGAAAATTGTGGAAAATATCAAGGAAAAACCCTTAATTTAGGTGTAAATTTGAATTTGAATTTTTCGAAGCACCCCCCTTACAACATTTTCAAAATTTTTCAAAATTTAGAATATCGATATTTTGACTTAAATTGATAAAGCTAGTCATAAATAGTATAAAATGTCCTTCGAAAAGTCTTTGCGATGAAAATTGTGGTAAATATCGAAGAAAAACCCTTAATTTAGGTGTAAATTTGAATTTGAATTTTTCGAAGCACCCCCCTTACAACATTTTCAAAATTTTTCAAAATTTAGAATTTCGATATTTTGACTTAAATTGATAAAGCTAGTCATAAATAGTATAAAATGTCCTTCGAAAAGTCTTTGCGATGAAAATTGTTTAAAATATCGAAGAAAAACCCTTAATTTAGGTGTAAATTTGAATTTGAATTTTTCGAAGCACCCCCCTTACAACATTTTCAAAATTTTTCAAAATTTAGAATTTTGATATTTTGACTTAAATTGATAGAGGTAGTCATAAGTAGTATAAAATGTCCTTCGAAAAGTCTTTGCGATGAAAATTGTGGAAAATATCGAAGAAAAACCCTTAATTTAGGTGTAAATTTGAATTTGAATTTTTCGAAGCACCCCCCTTACAACATTTTCAAAATTTTTCAAAATTTAGAATTTCGATATTTTGACTTAAATTGATAGAGGTAGTCATAAGTAGTATAAAATGTCCTTCGAAAAGTCTTTGCGATGAAAATTGTGGAAAATATCGAAGAAAAACCCTTAATTTAGGTGTAAATTTGAATTTGAATTTTTCGAAGCACCCCCCTTACAACATTTTCAAAATTTTTCAAAATTTAGAATATTGATATTTTGACTTAAATTGATAAAGCTAGTCATAAATAGTATAAAATGTCCTTCGAAAAGTCTTTGCGATGAAAATTGTGGAAAATATCGAAGAAAAACCCTTAATTTAGGTGTAAATTTGAATTTGAATTTTTCGAAGCACCCCCCTTACAACATTTTCAAAATTTTTCAAAATTTAGAATATTGATATTTTGACTTAAATTGATAAAGCTAGTCATAAATAGTATAAAATGTCCTTCGAAAAGTCTTTGCGATGAAAATTGTGGAAAATATCGAAGAAAAACCCTTAATTTAGGTGTAAATTTGAATTTGAATTTTTCGAAGCACCCCCCTTACAACATTTTCAAAATTTTTCAAAATTTAGAATTTCGATATTTTGACTTAAATTGATAAAGCTAGTCATAAATAGTATAAAATGTCCTTCGAAAAGTCTTTGCGATGAAAATTGTGGAAAATATCGAAGAAAAACCCTTAATTTAGGTGTAAATTTGAATTTGAATTTTTCGAAGCACCCCCCTTACAACATTTTCAAAATTTTTCAAAATTTAGAATTTCGATATTTTGACTTAAATTGATAAAGCTAGTCATAAATAGTATAAAATGTCCTTCGAAAAGTCTTTGCGATGAAAATTGTGGAAAATATCGAAGAAAAACCCTTAATTTAGGTGTAAATTTGAATTTGAATTTTTCGAAGCACCCCCCTTACAACATTTTCAAAATTTTTCAAAATTTAGAATTTTGATATTTTGACTTAAATTGATAAAGGTAGTCATAAGTAGTATAAAATGTCCTTCGAAAAGTCTTTGCGATGAAAATTGTGGAAAATATCGAAGAAAAACCCTTAATTTAGGTGTAAATTTGAATTTGAATTTTTCGAAGCACCCCCCTTACAACATTTTCAAAATTTTTCAAAATTTAGAATATCGATATTTTGACTTAAATTGATAGAGGTAGTCATAAGTAGTATAAAATGTCCTTCGAAAAGTCTTTGCGATGAAAATTGTGGAAAATATCAAGGAAAAACCCTTAATTTAGGTGTAAATTTGAATTTGAATTTTTCGAAGCACCCCCCTTACAACATTTTCAAAATTTTTCAAAATTTAGAATTTCGATATTTTGACTTAAATTGATAAAGCTAGTCATAAATAGTATAAAATGTCCTTCGAAAAGTCTTTGCGATGAAAATTGTGGAAAATATCGAAGAAAAACCCTTAATTTAGGTGTAAATTTGAATTTGAATTTTTCGAAGCACCCCCCTTACAACATTTTCAAAATTTTTCAAAATTTAGAATTTCGATATTTTGACTTAAATTGATAAAGCTAGTCATAAATAGTATAAAATGTCCTTCGAAAAGTCTTTGCGATGAAAATTGTGGAAAATATCGAAGAAAAACCCTTAATTTAGGTGTAAATTTGAATTTGATATTTTCGAAGCACCCCCCTTACAACATTTTCAAAATTTTTCAAAATTTAGAATTTCGATATTTTGACTTAAATTGATAAAGCTAGTCATAAATAGTATAAAATGTCCTTCGAAAAGTCTTTGCGGTGAAAATTGTGGAAAATATCGAAAAAAAACCCTTAATTTAGGTGTAAATTTGAATTTGAATTTTTCGAAGCACCCCCCTTACAACATTTTCAAAATTTTTCAAAATTTAGAATTTTGATATTTTGACTTAAATTGATAAAGCTAGTCATAAGTAGTATAAAATGTCCTTCGAAAAGTCTTTGCGATGAAAATTGTGGAAAATATCGAAGAAAAACCCTTAATTTAGGTGTAAATTTGAATTTGAATTTTTCGAAGCACCCCCCTTACAACATTTTCAAAATTTTTCAAAATTTAGAATTTTGATATTTTGACTTAAATTGATAGAGGTAGTCATAAGTAGTATAAAATGTCCTTCGAAAAGTCTTTGCGATGAAAATTGTGGAAAATATCGAAGAAAAACCCTTAATTTAGGTGTAAATTTGAATTTGAATTTTTCGAAGCACCCCCCTTACAACATTTTCAAAATTTTTCAAAATTTAGAATTTCGATATTTTGACTTAAATTGATAAAGCTAGTCATAAATAGTATAAAATGTCCTTCGAAAAGTCTTTGCGGTGAAAATTGTGGAAAATATCGAAGAAAAACCCTTAATTTAGGTGTAAATTTGAATTTGAATTTTTCGAAGCACCCCCCTTACAACATTTTCAAAATTTTTCAAAATTTAGAATTTCGATATTTTGACTTAAATTGATAAAGCTAGTCATAAATAGTATAAAATGTCCTTCGAAAAGTCTTTGCGATGAAAATTGTGGAAAATATCGAAGAAAAACCCTTAATTTAGGTGTAAATTTGAATTTGAATTTTTCGAAGCACCCCCCTTACAACATTTTCAAAATTTTTCAAAATTTAGAATTTTGATATTTTGACTTAAATTGATAGAGGTAGTCATAAGTAGTATAAAATGTCCTTCGAAAAGTCTTTGCGATGAAAATTGTGGAAAATATCAAGGAAAAACCCTTAATTTAGGTGTAAATTTGAATTTGAATTTTTCGAAGCACCCCCCTTACAACATTTTCAAAATTTTTCAAAATTTAGAATATCGATATTTTGACTTAAATTGATAAAGCTAGTCATAAATAGTATAAAATGTCCTTCGAAAAGTCTTTGCGATGAAAATTGTGGAAAATATCGAAGAAAAACCCTTAATTTAGGTGTAAATTTGAATTTGAATTTTTCGAAGCACCCCCTTACAACATTTTCAAAATTTTTCAAAATTTAGAATTTCGATATTTTGACTTAAATTGATAAAGCTAGTCATAAATAGTATAAAATGTCCTTCGAAAAGTCTTTGCGATGAAAATTGTGTAAAATATCGAAGAAAAACCCTTAATTTAGGTGTAAATTTGAATTTGAATTTTTCGAAGCACCCCCCTTACAACATTTTCAAAATTTTTCAAAATTTAGAATTTTGATATTTTGACTTAAATTGATAGAGGTAGTCATAAGTAGTATAAAATGTCCTTCGAAAAGTCTTTGCGGTGAAAATTGTGGAAAATATCGAAGAAAAACCCTTAATTTAGGTGTAAATTTGAATTTGAATTTTTCGAAGCACCCCCCTTACAACATTTTCAAAATTTTTCAAAATTTAGAATTTTGATATTTTGACTTAAATTGATAGAGGTAGTCATAAGTAGTATAAAATGTCCTTCGAAAAGTCTTTGCGATGAAAATTGTGGAAAATATCGAAGAAAAACCCTTAATTTAGGTGTAAATTTGAATTTGAATTTTTCGAAGCACCCCCCTTACAACATTTTCAAAATTTTTCAAAATTTAGAATATTGATATTTTGACTTAAATTGATAAAGCTAGTCATAAATAGTATAAAATGTCCTTCGAAAAGTCTTTGCGATGAAAATTGTGGAAAATATCGAAGAAAAACCCTTAATTTAGGTGTAAATTTGAATTTGAATTTTTCGAAGCACCCCCCTTACAACATTTTCAAAATTTTTCAAAATTTAGAATTTTGATATTTTGACTTAAATTGATAGAAGCTAGTCATAAGTAGTATAAAATGTCCTTCGAAAAGTCTTTGCGATGAAAATTGTGGAAAATATCGAAGAAAAACCCTTAATTTAGGTGTAAATTTGAATTTGAATTTTTCGAAGCACCCCCTTACAACATTTTCAAAATTTTTCAAAATTTAGAATTTCGATATTTTGACTTAAATTGATAAAGGTAGTCATAAATAGTATAAAATGTCCTTCGAAAAGTCTTTGCGGTGAAAATTGTGGAAAATATCGAAGAAAAACCCTTAATTTAGGTGTAAATTTGAATTTGAATTTTTCGAAGCACCCCCCTTACAACATTTTCAAAATTTTTCAAAATTTAGAATTTCGATATTTTGACTTAAATTGATAAAGCTAGTCATAAATAGTATAAAATGTCCTTCGAAAAGTCTTTGCGATGAAAATTGTGGAAAATATCGAAGAAAAACCCTTAATTTAGGTGTAAATTTGAATTTGAATTTTTCGAAGCACCCCCCTTACAACATTTTCAAAATTTTTCAAAATTTAGAATTTTGATATTTTGACTTAAATTGATAAAGGTAGTCATAAGTAGTATAAAATGTCCTTCGAAAAGTCTTTGCGATGAAAATTGTGGAAAATATCGAAGAAAAACCCTTAATTTAGGTGTAAATTTGAATTTGAATTTTTCGAAGCACCCCCCTTACAACATTTTCAAAATTTTTCAAAATTTAGAATTTTGATATTTTGACTTAAATTGATAGAGGTAGTCATAAGTAGTATAAAATGTCCTTCGAAAAGTCTTTGCGATGAAAATTGTGGAAAATATCAAGGAAAAACCCTTAATTTAGGTGTAAATTTGAATTTGAATTTTTCGAAGCACCCCCCTTACAACATTTTCAAAATTTTTCAAAATTTAGAATATCGATATTTTGACTTAAATTGATAGAGGTAGTCATAAGTAGTATAAAATGTCCTTCGAAAAGTCTTTGCGATGAAAATTGTGGAAAATATCGAAGAAAAACCCTTAATTTAGGTGTAAATTTGAATTTGAATTTTTCGAAGCACCCCCTTACAACATTTTCAAAATTTTTCAAAATTTAGAATATCGATATTTTGACTTAAATTGATAGAGGTAGTCATAAGTAGTATAAAATGTCCTTCGAAAAGTCTTTGCGGTGAAAATTGTGGAAAATATCGAAGAAAAACCCTTAATTTAGGTGTAAATTTGAATTTGAATTTTTCGAAGCACCCCCCTTACAACATTTTCAAAATTTTTCAAAATTTAGAATTTCGATATTTTGACTTAAATTGATAGAGGTAGTCATAAGTAGTATAAAATGTCCTTCGAAAAGTCTTTGCGATGAAAATTGTGGAAAATATCGAAGAAAAACCCTTAATTTAGGTGTAAATTTGAATTTGAATTTTTCGAAGCACCCCCCTTACAACATTTTCAAAATTTTTCAAAATTTAGAATTTTGATATTTTGACTTAAATTGATAGAGGCTAGTCATAAATAGTATAAAATGTCCTTCGAAAAGTCTTTGCGGTGAAAATTGTGGAAAATATCGAAGAAAAACCCTTAATTTAGGTGTAAATTTGAATTTGAATTTTTCGAAGCACCCCCCTTACAACATTTTCAAAATTTTTCAAAATTTAGAATTTCGATATTTTGACTTAAATTGATAAAGCTAGTCATAAATAGTATAAAATGTCCTTCGAAAAGTCTTTGCGATGAAAATTGTGGAAAATATCGAAGAAAAACCCTTAATTTAGGTGTAAATTTGAATTTGAATTTTTCGAAGCACCCCCCTTACAACATTTTCAAAATTTTTCAAAATTTAGAATTTCGATATTTTGACTTAAATTGATAAAGCTAGTCATAAATAGTATAAAATGTCCTTCGAAAAGTCTTTGCGGTGAAAATTGTGGAAAATATCGAAGAAAAACCCTTAATTTAGGTGTAAATTTGAATTTGAATTTTTCGAAAGCACCCCCCCTTACAACATTTTCAAAATTTTTCAAAATTTAGAATTTTGATATTTTGACTTAAATTGATAGAGGTAGTCATAAGTAGTATAAAATGTCCTTCGAAAAGTCTTTGCGATGAAAATTGTGGAAAATATCGAAGAAAAACCCTTAATTTAGGTGTAAATTTGAATTTGAATTTTTCGAAGCACCCCCCTTACAACATTTTCAAAATTTTTCAAAATTTAGAATTTTGATATTTTGACTTAAATTGATAGAGGTAGTCATAAGTAGTATAAAATGTCCTTCGAAAAGTCTTTGCGATGAAAATTGTGGAAAATATCGAAGAAAAACCCTTAATTTAGGTGTAAATTTGAATTTGAATTTTTCGAAGCACCCCCCTTACAACATTTTCAAAATTTTTCAAAATTTAGAATTTCGATATTTTGACTTAAATTGATAAAGCTAGTCATAAATAGTATAAAATTTCCTTCGAAAAGTCTTTGCGGTGAAAATTGTGGAAAATATCGAAGAAAAACCCTTAATTTAGGTGTAAATTTGAATTTGAAAAATTTTTCGAAGCACCCCCTTACAACATTTTCAAAATTTTTCAAAATTTAGAATTTCGATATTTTGACTTAAATTGATAAAGCTAGTCATAAATAGTATAAAATGTCCTTCGAAAAGTCTTTGCGATGAAAATTGTGTAAAATATCGAAGAAAAACCCTTAATTTAGGTGTAAATTTGAATTTGAATTTTTCGAAGCACCCCCTTACAACATTTTCAAAATTTTTCAAAATTTAGAATTTTGATATTTTGACTTAAATTGATAGAGGTAGTCATAAGTAGTATAAAATGTCCTTCGAAAAGTCTTTGCGATGAAAATTGTGGAAAATATCAAGGAAAAACCCTTAATTTAGGTGTAAATTTGAATTTGAATTTTTCGAAGCACCCCCCTTACAACATTTTCAAAATTTTTCAAAATTTAGAATTTTGATATTTTGACTTAAATTGATAAAGCTAGTCATAAATAGTATAAAATGTCCTTCGAAAAGTCTTTGCGATGAAAATTGTGGAAAATATCGAAGAAAAACCCTTAATTTAGGTGTAAATTTGTGATAAAGCACCCCCCTTACAACATTTTCAAAATTTTTCAAAATTTAGAATTTTGATATTTTGACTTAAGTTGATAGAGGTAGTCATAAGTAGTATAAAATGTCCTTCGAAAAGTCTTTGCGGTGAAAATTGTGAAAAATATCGAAGAAAAACCCTTAATTTAGGTGTAAATTTGAATTTGAATTTTTCGAAGCACCCCCCTTACAACATTTTCAAAATTTTTCAAAATTTAGAATTTTGATATTTTGACTTAAATTGATAGAGGTAGTCATAAGTAGTATAAAATGTCCTTCGAAAAGTCTTTGCGATGAAAATTGTGGAAAATATCGAAGAAAAACCCTTAATTTAGGTGTAAATTTGAATTTGAATTTTTCGAAGCACCCCCCTTACAACATTTTCAAAATTTTTCAAAATTTAGAATTTCGATATTTTGACTTAAATTGATAAAGCTAGTCATAAATAGTATAAAATGTCCTTCGAAAAGTCTTTGCGGTGAAAATTGTGGAAAATATCGAAGAAAAACCCTTAATTTAGGTGTAAATTTGAATTTGAATTTTTCGAAGCACCCCCCTTACAACATTTTCAAAATTTTTCAAAATTTAGAATTTCGATATTTTGACTTAAATTGATAAAGCTAGTCATAAATAGTATAAAATGTCCTTCGAAAAGTCTTTGCGATGAAAATTGTTTAAAATATCGAAGAAAAACCCTTAATTTAGGTGTAAATTTGAATTTGAATTTTTCGAAGCACCCCCCTTACAACATTTTCAAAATTTTTCAAAATTTAGAATTTTGATATTTTGACTTAAATTGATAGAGGTAGTCATAAGTAGTATAAAATGTCCTTCGAAAAGTCTTTGCGATGAAAATTGTGGAAAATATCGAAGAAAAACCCTTAATTTAGGTGTAAATTTGAATTTGAATTTTTCGAAGCACCCCCCTTACAACATTTTCAAAATTTTTCAAAATTTAGAATTTTGATATTTTGACTTAAATTGATAAAGGTAGTCATAAGTAGTATAAAATGTCCTTCAAAAAGTCTTTGCGGTGAAAATTGTGAAAAATATCGAAGAAAAACCCTTAATTTAGGTGTAAATTTGAATTTGAATTTTTCGAAGCACCCCCCTTACAACATTTTCAAAATTTTTCAAAATTTAGAATTTTGATATTTTGACTTAAGTTGATAGAGGTAGTCATAAGTAGTATAAAATGTCCTTCAAAAAGTCTTTGCGGTGAAAATTGTGAAAAATATCGAAGAAAAACCATTAATTTAGGTGTAAATTTGAATTTGAATTTTTCGAAGCACCCCCCTTACAGCATTTTCAAAATTTTTCAAAATTTAGAATTTCGATATTTTGACTTAAATTGATAAAGCTAGTCATAAATAGTATAAAATGTCCTTCGAAAAGTCTTTGCGATGAAAATTGTTTAAAATATCGAAGAAAAACCCTTAATTTAGGTGTAAATTTGAATTTGAATTTTTCGAAGCACCCCCCTTACAACATTTTCAAAATTTTTCAAAATTTAGAATATCGATATTTTGACTTAAATTGATAAAGCTAGTCATAAATAGTATAAAATGTCCTTCGAAAAGTCTTTGCGGTGAAAATTGTGGAAAATATCGAAGAAAAACCCTTAATTTAGGTGTAAATTTGAATTTGAATTTTTCGAAGCACCCCCCTTACAACATTTTCAAAATTTTTCAAAATTTAGAATTTTGATATTTTGACTTAAGTTGATAGAGGTAGTCATAAGTAGTATAAAATGTCCTTCAAAAAGTCTTTGCGGTGAAAATTGTGAAAAATATCGAAGAAAAACCCTTAATTTAGGTGTAAATTTGAATTTGAATTTTTCGAAGCACCCCCCTTACAACATTTTCAAAAATTTTCAAAATTTAGAATTTTGATATTTTGACTTAAATTGATAGAGGTAGTCATAAGTAGTATAAAATGTCCTTCGAAAAGTCTTTGCGATGAAAATTGTGAAAAATATCGAAGAAAAACCCTTAATTTAGGTGTAAATTTGAATTTGAATTTTTCGAAGCACCCCCCTTACAACATTTTCAAAATTTTTCAAAATTTAGAATTTCGATATTTTGACTTAAATTGATAAAGCTAGTCATAAATAGTATAAAATTTCCTTCGAAAAGTCTTTGCGGTGAAAATTGTTGAAAATATCGAAGAAAAACCCTTAATTTAGGTGTAAATTTGAATTTGAATTTTTCGAAGCACCCCCCTTACAACATTTTCAAAATTTTTCAAAATTTAGAATTTCGATATTTTGACTTAAATTGATAAAGCTAGTCATAAATAGTATAAAATGTCCTTCGAAAAGTCTTTGCGATGAAAATTGTTTAAAATATCGAAGAAAAACCCTTAATTTAGGTGTAAATTTGAATTTGAATTTTTCGAAGCACCCCCCTTACAACATTTTCAAAATTTTTCAAAATTTAGAATTTTGATATTTTGACGTAAATTGATAGAGGTAGTCATAAGTAGTATAAAATGTCCTTCGAAAAGTCTTTGCGATGAAAATTGTGGAAAATATCAAGGAAAAACCCTTAATTTAGGTGTAAATTTGAATTTGAATTTTTCGAAGCACCCCCCTTACAACATTTTCAAAATTTTTCAAAATTTAGAATTTTGATATTTTGACTTAAATTGATAAAGCTAGTCATAAATAGTATAAAATGTCCTTCGAAAAGTCTTTGCGATGAAAATTGTGGAAAATATCGAAGAAAAACCCTTAATTTAGGTGTAAATTTGTGATAAAGCACCCCCCTTACAACATTTTCAAAATTTTTCAAAATTTAGAATTTTGATATTTTGACTTAAGTTGATAGAGGTAGTCATAAGTAGTATAAAATGTCCTTCAAAAAGTCTTTGCGGTGAAAATTGTGAAAAATATCGAAGAAAAACCCTTAATTTAGGTGTAAATTTGAATTTGAATTTTTCGAAGCACCCCCCTTACAACATTTTCAAAAATTTTCAAAATTTAGAATTTTGATATTTTGACTTAAATTGATAGAGGTAGTCATAAGTAGAATAAAATGTCCTTCGAAAAGTCTTTGCGATGAAAATTGTGAAAAATATCGAAGAAAAACCCTTAATTTAGGTGTAAATTTGAATTTGAATTTTTCGAAGCACCCCCCTTACAACATTTTCAAAATTTTTCAAAATTTAGAATTTCGATATTTTGACTTAAATTGATAAAGCTAGTCATAAATAGTATAAAATTTCCTTCGAAAAGTCTTTGCGGTGAAAATTGTGGAAAATATCGAAGAAAAACCCTTAATTTAGGTGTAAATTTGAATTTGAATTTTTTCGAAGCACCCCCCTTACAACATTTTCAAAATTTTTCAAAATTTAGAATTTCGATATTTTGACTTAAATTGATAAAGCTAGTCATAAATAGTATAAAATGTCCATCGAAAAGTCTTTGCGATGAAAATTGTGTAAAATATCGAAGAAAAACCCTTAATTTAGGTGTAAATTTGAATTTGAATTTTTCGAAGCACCCCCCTTACAACATTTTCAAAATTTTTCAAAATTTCGAATTTTGATATTTTGACTTAAATTGATAGAGGTAGTCATAAGTAGTATAAAATGTCCTTCGAAAAGTCTTTGCGATGAAAATTGTGGAAAATATCAAGGAAAAACCCTTAATTTAGGTGTAAATTTGAATTTGAATTTTTCGAAGCACCCCCCTTACAACATTTTCAAAATTTTTCAAAATTTAGAATTTTGATATTTTGACTTAAATTGATAAAGCTAGTCATAAATAGTATAAAATGTCCTTCGAAAAGTCTTTGCGATGAAAATTGTGGAAAATATCGAAGAAAAACCCTTAATTTAGGTGTAAATTTGAATTTGAATTTTTCGAAGCACCCCCCCTACAACATTTTCAAAATTTTTCAGAATTTCGATATTTTGACTTAAATTGATAAAGCTAGTCATAAATAGTATAAAATGTCCTTCAAAAAGTCTTTGCGGTGAAAATTGTTGAAAATATCGAAGAAAAACCCTTAATTTAGGTGTAAATTTGAATTTGAATTTTTCGAAGCACCCCCTTACAACATTTTCTAAATTTTTCAAAATTTAGAATTTTGATATTTTGACTTAAATTGATAGAGGTAGTCATAAGTAGTATAAAATGTCCTTCGAAAAGTCTTTGCGATGAAAATTGTGGAAAATATCGAAGAAAAACCCTTAATTTAGGTGTAAATTTGAATTTGAATTTTTCGAAGCACCCCCTTACAACATTTTCAAAATTTTTCAAAATTTAGAATATCGATATTTTGACTTAAATTGATAAAGCTAGTCATAAATAGTATAAAATGTCCTTCGAAAAGTCTTTGCGATGAAAATTGTGGTAAATATCGAAGAAAAACCCTTAATTTAGGTGTAAATTTGAATTTGAATTTTTCGAAGCACCCCCCTTACAACATTTTCAAAATTTTTCAAAAATTAGAATTTCGATATTTTGACTTAAATTGATAAAGCTAGTCATAAATAGTATAAAATGTCCTTCGAAAAGTCTTTGCGGTGAAAATTGTGGAAAATATCGAAGAAAAACCCTTAATTTAGGTGTAAATTTGATTTTGAATTTTTCGAAGCACCCCCCTTACAACATTTTCAAAATTTAGAATTTCGATATTTTGACTTAAATTGATAAAGCTAGTCATAAATAGTATAAAATGTCCTTCGAAAAGTCTTTGCGGTGAAAATTGTGGAAAATATCGAAGAAAAACCCTTAATTTAGGTGTAAATTTGAATTTGAATTTTTCGAAGCACCCCCCTTACAACATTTTCAAAATTTTTCAAAATTTAGAATTTCGATATTTTGACTTAAATTGATAAAGCCAGTCATAAATAGTATAAAATGTCCTTCGAAAAGTCTTTGCGATGAAAATTGTGGAAAATATCGAAGAAAAACCCTTAATTTAGGTGTAAATTTGAATTGATAAAGCACCCCCCTTACAACATTTTCAAAATTTTTCAAAATTTAGAATTTTGATATTTTGACTTAAGTTGATAGAGGTAGTCATAAGTAGTATAAAATGTCCTTCGAAAAGTCTTTGCGGTGAAAATTGTGAAAAATATCGAAGAAAAACCCTTAATTTAGGTGTAAATTTGAATTTGAATTTTTCGAAGCACCCCCCTTACAACATTTTCAAAATTTTTCAAAATTTAGAATTTTGATATTTTGACTTAAATTGATAAAGCTAGTCATAAATAGTATAAAATGTCCTTCGAAAAGTCTTTGCGATGAAAATTGTGGAAAATATCGAAGAAAAACCCTTAATTTAGGTGTAAATTTGTGATAAAGCACCCCCCTTACAACATTTTCAAAATTTTTCAAAATTTAGAATTTTGATATTTTGACTTAAGTTGATAGAGGTAGTCATAAGTAGTATAAAATGTCCTTCAAAAAGTCTTTGCGGTGAAAATTGTGAAAAATATCGAAGAAAAACCCTTAATTTAGGTGTAAATTTGAATTTGAATTTTTCGAAGCACCCCCCTTACAACATTTTCAAAAATTTTCAAAATTTAGAATTTTGATATTTTGACTTAAGTTGATAGAGGTAGTCATAAGTAGAATAAAATGTCCTTCGAAAAGTCTTTGCGATGAAAATTGTGAAAAATATCGAAGAAAAACCCTTAATTTAGGTGTAAATTTGAATTTGAATTTTTCGAAGCACCCCCCTTACAACATTTTCAAAATTTTTCAAAATTTAGAATTTCGATATTTTGACTTAAATTGATAAAGCTAGTCATAAATAGTATAAAATTTCCTTCGAAAAGTCTTTGCGGTGAAAATTGTGGAAAATATCGAAGAAAAACCCTTAATTTAGGTGTAAATTTGAATTTGAATTTTTCGAAGCACCCCCCTTACAACATTTTCAAAATTTTTCAAAATTTAGAATTTCGATATTTTGACTTAAATTGATAAAGCTAGTCATAAATAGTATAAAATGTCCATCGAAAAGTCTTTGCGATGAAAATTGTTTAAAATATCGAAGAAAAACCCTTAATTTAGGTGTAAATTTGAATTTGAATTTTTCGAAGCACCCCCCTTACAACATTTTCAAAATTTTTCAAAATTTAGAATTTTGATATTTTGACTTAAATTGATAGAGGTAGTCATAAGTAGTATAAAATGTCCTTCGAAAAGTCTTTGCGATGAAAATTGTGGAAAATATCAAGGAAAAACCCTTAATTTAGGTGTAAATTTGAATTTGAATTTTTCGAAGCACCCCCCTTACAACATTTTCAAAATTTTTCAAAATTTAGAATTTTGATATTTTGACTTAAATTGATAAAGCTAGTCATAAATAGTATAAAATGTCCTTCGAAAAGTCTTTGCGATGAAAATTGTGGAAAATATCGAAGAAAAACCCTTAATTTAGGTGTAAATTTGAATTTGAATTTTTCGAAGCACCCCCCTACAACATTTTCAAAATTTTTCAAAATTTAGAATTTCGATATTTTGACTTAAATTGATAAAGCTAGTCATAAATAGTATAAAATTTCCTTCAAAAAGTCTTTGCGGTGAAAATTGTTGAAAATATCGAAGAAAAACCCTTAATTTAGGTGTAAATTTGAATTTGAATTTTTCGAAGCACCCCCCTTACAACATTTTCTAAATTTTTCAAAATTTAGAATTTTGATATTTTGACTTAAATTGATAGAGGTAGTCATAAGTAGTATAAAATGTCCTTCGAAAAGTCTTTGCGATGAAAATTGTGGAAAATATCGAAGAAAAACCCTTAATTTAGGTGTAAATTTGAATTTGAATTTTTCGAAGCACCCCCCTTACAACATTTTCAAAATTTTTCAAAATTTAGAATATCGATATTTTGACTTAAATTGATAAAGCTAGTCATAAATAGTATAAAATGTCCTTCGAAAAGTCTTTGCGATGAAAATTGTGGTAAATATCGAAGAAAAACCCTTAATTTAGGTGTAAATTTGAATTTGAATTTTTCGAAGCACCCCCCTTACAACATTTTCAAAATTTAGAATTTCGATATTTTGACTTAAATTGATAAAGCTAGTCATAAATAGTATAAAATTTCCTTCGAAAAGTCTTTGCGGTGAAAATTGTGGAAAATATCGAAGAAAAACCCTTAATTTAGGTGTAAATTTGATTTTGAATTTTTCGAAGCACCCCCCTTACAACATTTTCAAAATTTAGAATTTCGATATTTTGACTTAAATTGATAAAGCTAGTCATAAATAGTATAAAATGTCCTTCGAAAAGTCTTTGCGGTGAAAATTGTGGAAAATATCGAAGAAAAACCCTTAATTTAGGTGTAAATTTGAATTTGAATTTTTCGAAGCACCCCCCTTACAACATTTTCAAAATTTTTCAAAATTTAGAATTTCGATATTTTGACTTAAATTGATAAAGCTAGTCATAAATAGTATAAAATGTCCTTCGAAAAGTCTTTGCGGTGAAAATTGTGGAAAATATCGAAGAAAAACCCTTAATTTAGGTGTAAATTTGAATTTGAATTTTTCGAAGCACCCCCCTTACAACATTTTCAAAATTTTTCAAAATTTAGAATTTTGATAATTTGACTTAAGTTGATAGAGGTAGTCATAAGTAGTATAAAATGTCCTTCAAAAAGTCATTGCGGTGAAAATTGTGGAAAATATCGAAGAAAAACCCTTAATTTAGGTGTAAATTTGAATTTGAATTTTTCGAAGCACCCCCCTTACAACATTTTCAAAATTTTTCAAAATTTAGAATTTTGATATTTTGACTTAAATTGATAGAGGTAGTCATAAGTAGTATAAAATGTCCTTCGAAAAGTCTTTGCGATGAAAATTGTGGAAAATATCGAAGAAAAACCCTTAATTTAGGTGTAAATTTGAATTTGAATTTTTCGAAGCACCCCCCTTACAACATTTTCAAAATTTTTCAAAATTTAGAATTTCGATATTTTGACTTAAATTGATAAAGCTAGTCATAAATAGTATAAAATTTCCTTCGAAAAGTCTTTGCGGTGAAAATTGTGGAAAATATCGAAGAAACACCCTTAATTTAGGTGTAAATTTGAATTTGAATTTTTCGAAGCACCCCCCTTACAACATTTTCAAAATTTTTCAAAATTTAGAATTTCGATATTTTGACTTAAATTGATAAAGCTAGTCATAAATAGTATAAAATTTCCTTCGAAAAGTCTTTGCGGTGAAAATTGTGGAAAATATCGAAGAAAAACCCTTAATTTAGGTGTAAATTTGATTTTGAATTTTTCGAAGCACCCCCCTTACAACATTTTCAAAATTTTCAAAATTTAGAATTTCGATATTTTGACTTAAATTGATAAAGCTAGTCATAAATAGTATAAAATTTCCTTCGAAAAGTCTTTGCGGTGAAAATTGTGGAAAATATCGAAGAAAAACCCTTAATTTAGGTGTAAATTTGAATTTGAATTTTTCGAAGCACCCCCCTTACAACATTTTCAAAATTTTTCAAAATTTAGAATTTCGATATTTTGACTTAAATTGATAAAGCTAGTCATAAATAGTATAAAATGTCCTTCGAAATCTTTCAAAATTGTAAAATATCGAAGAAAACTTAATTAGTGAAATTGAATTGAATTTTCGAAGCACCCCCTTACAACATTTTCAAAATTTTTCAAAATTTAGAAAATTTGATATTTTGACAAAATAAGTCTGGTCAATTTCATCAGTAAAATACTATAACAAGTCTTCAAAATATCAAAAAATTTTGAAAATGTTGAAAATTCTCGAAAAATTCAAATTTACACCCTAAAGTAAGGGTGTTTTTCGATATTTTCCACAATTTTCACCGCAAATTTTCGAAGGAATTTTATACTATTTATGACTAGCTTTATCAATTTAAGTCAAAATATCGAAATTCTAAATTTTGAAAAATTTTGAAAATGTTGTAAGGGGTGCTTCGAAAAATTCAAATTCAAATTTACACCTAAATTAAGGGTTTTTCTTCGATATTTTCCACAATTTTCATCGCAAAGACTTTTCGAAGGACATTTTATACTACTTATGACTAGCTTTATCAATTTAAGTCAAAATATCAAAATTTTAAATTTTGAAAATTTTTAAAATGTTGTAAGGGGTGCTTCGAAAAATTCAAATTCAAATTTACACCTAAATTAAGGTGTTTTCTTCGATATTTTCCACAATTTTCACCGCAAAGACTTTTCGGAAGGAAATTTTATACTATTTATGACTAGCTTTATCAATTTAAGTCAAAAATATCAAAATTCTAAATTTTGAAAAATTTTGAAAATGTTGTAAGGGGGGTGCTTCGAAAATTCAAATTCAAATTTACACCTAAATTAAGGGTTTTTCTTCGATATTTTCCACAATTTTCACCTCGCAAAGACTTTTCGAAGGACATTTTATACTACTTATGACTACCTCTATCAATTTAAGTCAAAATATCAAAATTCTAAATTTTGAAAAATTTTGAAAATGTTGTAAGGGGGGGTGCTTCGAAAATTCAAATTCAAATTTACACCTAAATTAGGGTTTTTCTTCGATATTTTCCACAATTTTCACCGCAAAGACTTTTCGAAGGACATTTTATACTACTTATGACTAGCTTTATCAATTTAAGTCAAAATATCAAAATTCTAAATTTTGAAAAATTTTGAAAATGTTGTAAGGGGGTGCTTCGAAAATTCAAATTCAAATTTACACCTAAATTAAGGGTTTTTCTTCGATATTTTCCACAATTTTCACCGCAAAGACTTTTCGAAGGACATTTTATACTACTTATGACTAGCTTTATCAATTTAAGTCAAAATATCGAAATTCTAAATTTTGAAAAATTTTGAAAATGTTGTAAGGGGGTGCTTCAAAATTCAAATTCAAATTTACACCTAAATTAAGGGTTTTTCTTCGATATTTTCCACAATTTTCATCGCAAAGACTTTTCGAAGGACATTTTATACTACTTATGACTAGCTTTATCAATTTAAGTCAAAATATCAAAATTCTAAATTTTGAAAAATTTTGAAAATGTTGTAAGGGGGGTGCTTCGAAAATTCAAATTCAAATTTACACCTAAATTAAGGGTTTTCTTTCGATATTTTCCACAATTTTCACCGCAAAGCCTTTTCGAAGGACATTTTATACTATTTATGACTAGCTTTATCAATTTAAGTCAAAATATCGAAATTCTAAATTTTGAAAAATTTGACAATATTGTAAGGGGTGCTTCGAAAATTCAAATTCAAATTTACACCTAAATTAAGGGTTTTTCTTCGATATTTTCCACAATTTTCATCGCAAAGACTTTTCGAAGGACATTTTATACTATTTATGACTAGCTTTATCAATTTAAGTCAAAATATCGAAATTCTAAATTTTGAAAAATTTTGAAAATGTTGTAAGGGGGTGCTTCGAAAAATTCAAATTCAAATTTACACCTAAGTTAAGGGTTTTCCTTCGATATTTTCCACAATTTTCATCGCAAAGCTTTTCGAAGGACATTTTATACTACTTATGATTACCTCTATCAATTTAAGTCAAAATATCGATATTCTAAATTTTGAAAAATTTTGAAAATGTTGTAAGGATACTTCGAAAAATTCAAATTCAAATTTACACCTAAATTAAGGGTTTTCCTTCGATATTTTCCACAAATTTCACCGCAGAGACTTTTCGAAGGACATTTTATCACTACTTATGACTAGCTCTATCAATTTAAGTCAAAATATCAAAATTCTAAATTTTGAAAAATTTTGAAAATGTTGAAAGGGGGTGCTTCGAAAAATTCAAATTCAAATTTACACCTAAATTAAGGGTTTTTCTTCGATATTTTCCACAATTTTCATCGCAAAGATTTTCGAAGGACATTTTATACTATTTATGACTAGCTTTATCAATTTAAGTCAAAATATCGAAATTCTAAAATTTGAAAAATTTTGAAAATGTTAGCAAGGGGGTGCTTCGAAAAATTCAAATTCAAATTTACACCTAAATTAAGGGTTTTCTTCGATATTTTCCACAATTTTCATCGTAAAGACTTTTCGAAGGACATTTTATACTATTTATGACTAGCTTTATCAATTTAAGTCAAAATATCGAAATTCTAAATTTTGAAAAATTTTGAAAATGGCGCAAGGGAAACTTCGAAAAAATTCAAATTCAAATTTACCCCTAAATTAAGAGTTTTCTTCGATATTTTCCACAATTTTCATCGCAAAGACTTTCGAAGGACATTTTATACTATTTATGACTAGCTTTATCAATTTAAGTCAAAATATCGATATTCTAAATTTTGAAAAATTTTGAAAATGTTGTAAGGGGTGCTTCGAAAAATTCAAATTCAAATTTTACACCTAAATTAAGGGTTTTTCTTCGATATTTTCCACAATTTTCATCGCAAAGACTGTTCGAAGGACATTTTTATACTACTTATGACTAGCTTTATCAATTTAAGTCAAAATATCAAAATTCTAAATTTTGAAAAATTTTGAAAATGTTGTAAGGGGGGTGCTTCGAAAAATTCAAATTCAAATTTACACCTAAATTAAGGGTTTTTCTTCGATATGTTCCACAATTTTCACCGCAAAGACTTTTCGAAGGACATTTTATACTATTTATGACTAGCTTTATCAATTTAAGTCAAAATATCAATATTCTAAATTTTGAAAAATTTTGAAAATGTTGTAAGGGGGGTGCTTCGAAAAATTCAAATTCAAATTTACACCTAAATTAAGGGTTTTCTTCGATATTTTCCACAATTTTCATCGTAAAGACTGTTCGAAGGACATTTTATACTACTTATGACTAGCTTTATCAATTTAAGTCAAAATATCAAAATTCTAAATTTTGAAAAATTTTGAAAATGTTGTAAGGGGGGTGCTTCGAAAAATTCAAATTCAAATTTACACCTAAATTAAGGGTTTTTCTTCGATATTTTCCACAATTTTCATCGCAAAGACTTTTCGAAGGACATTTTATACTACTTATGACTACCTCTATCAACTTAAGTCAAAATATCAAAATTCTAAATTTTGAAAAATTTTGAAAATGTTGTAAGGGGGGTGCTTTATCACAAATTTACACCTAAATTAAGGGTTTTTCTTCGATATTTTCCACAATTTTCATCGCAAAGACTTTTCGAAGGACATTTTATACTATTTATGACTAGCTTTATCAATTTAAGTCAAAATATCGAAATTCTAAATTTTGAAAAATTTTGAAAATGTTGTAAGGGGGGTGCTTCGAAAAATTCAAACTCAAATTTACACCTAAATTAAGGGTTTTTCTTCGATATTTTCCACAATTTTCACCGCAAAGACTTTTCGAAGGACATTTTATACTATTTATGACTAGCGTTATCAATTTAAGTCAAAATATCGAAATTCTAAATTTTGAAAAATTTTGAAAATGTTGTAAGGGGGGTGCTTCGAAAAATTCAAATTCAAATTTACACCTAAATTAAGGGTTTTTCTTCGATATTTTAAACAATTTTCATCGCAAAGACTTTTCGAAGGACATTTTATACTATTTATGACTAGCTTTATCAATTTAAGTCAAAATATCGAAATTCTAAATTTTGAAAAATTTTGAAAATGTTGTAAGGGGGGTGCTTCGAAAAATTCAAATTCAAATTTTACACCTAAATTAAGGGTTTTTCTTCGATATTTGCCACAAATTTTCACCGCAAAGACTTTTCGAAGGACATTTTTATACTATTTATGACTGCTTTAGCTTATCAATGTAAGTCAAAATATCGAAATTCTAAATTTTGAAAATTTTGAAAATGTTGTAAGGGGGTGCTTCGAAAAATTCAAATTCAAATTTACACCTAAATTAAGGAGTTTTCACCGATATTTACTTTACAATTTTCACCGTAAAGACTTTTCGAAGGACATTTTATACTATTATGAGTACCTCTATCAACTTAAGTCAAAATATCAAAATTCTAAATTTTGAAAAATTTTGAAAATGTTGTAAGGGGGTACGCTATCAATTTTCATAAATTTACACCTAAATTTAGGGTTTTTCTTCGATATTTTCCACAATTTTCATCGCAAAGACTTTTCGGGGCATTTCATACTACTTATTATTAGCTTTATCAGTTTAAGTCAAAACATCAAAATTCTAACTTTTGAGAAATTTTGAAAATGTTGTAAGGGGGTGCTTTCAATCACAAATTTGCAATTAATTAAGGGTTTTTCTTCGATATTTTCCACAATTTTCAACGCAAAGACTTTTCGAGACATTTTTATACTATTTATGACTAGCTTTATCAATTTAAGTCAAAATATCAAAATTCTAAATTTTGAAAAATTTTTAGAAATGTTGTAAGGGGTGCTTCGAAAAATTCAAATTCAAATTTTAAATTAAGGGTTTTTCTTCGATATTTTCCACAATTTTCACCGCAAAGACTTTTCGAAGGACATTTTATACTATTTATGACTACCTCTATCAATTTAAGTCAAAATATCAAAATTCGAAATTTTGAAAAATTTTGAAAATGTTGTAAGGGGTGTGCTTCGAAAAATTCAAATTTAAATTTACACCTAAATTAAGGGTTTTTCTTCGATATTTTCCACAATTTTCATCGCAAAGACTTTTCGAAGGAAATTTTATACTATTTATGACTAGCTTTATCAATTTAAGTCAAAATATCGATATTCTAAATTTTGAAAAATTTTGAAAATGTTGTAAGGATTGCTTCGAAAAATTCAAATTCAAATTTGCCCCTAAATTAAGGGTTTTGCTTCGATATTTTCCACAATTTTCATCATAATAAGAGACTTTCTGAAGGATTGTTTATACTATTTATGACTACCTCTATCAATTTAAGTCAAAATATCAAAATTCTAAATTTTGAAAAATTTTGAAAAATGTTGTAAGGGGGTGCTTTGAAAATTTCAAATTCAAATTTACACTAAATTGTGGGTTTTTCTTCGATATTTTTCACAATTTTCACCGCAAAGACTTTTCGAAGGACATTTTATACTACTTATGACTACACTCTGGCAACCCAAGTCAAAATATCAAAATTCTAAATTTTGAAAAATTTTGAAAATGTTGTAAGGGGGTGCTTCGAAAAATTCAAATTCAAATTTACGCCTAAATTAAGGGTTTTTCTTCGATATTTTTCACAATTTTCACCGCAAAGACTTTTTTTTTACATTTTATACTATATATTCCTAAAATAAACAATTTTTTTTAAAATATCAAAATTCTAAATTTTGAAAAATTTTTTTATGTTGTAAGAGGTACTTTCAAAATCACAAATTTACACCTAAGTCCTGGGGTTTTCTTCAATCTTTTTCACAATTTTCCCGCAAAGACCTTTCGAAGGAAATTTTATACTATTATGACTAGCTTTATCAATTTAAGTCAAATATCCAAATTCTAAATTTTGAAAAATTTTGAAAATGTTGTAAGGGGGTGCTTCGAAAATTCAAATTCAAATTTACACACCTAAATTAAGGTTTCTTTCGATATTTTCCAAAATTTTCATCAAGGAAAGACTTTTCGAAGGACATTTTATACTATTTATGACTAGCTTTATCAATTTAAGTCAAAATATCGATATTCTAAATTTTGAAAAATTTTGAAAATGTTGTAGGAAGGTGCTTCGAAAAATTCAAATTCAAATTTACACCTAAATAAAGAGGGTTTTTCTTCGATATTTTCCCACAATTTTCATCGCAAAGACTTTTGAAGGACATTTTATACTATTTATGACTAGCTTTATCAATTTAAGTCAAAATGTCATCGATATTCTAAATTTTGAAAAATTTTGAAAATGTTGAAAGTTTTTGCTTCGAAAAATTCAAATTCAAATTTACCCTAAATTAAGAAGGTTTTTCTTCGATATTTTCCACAATTTTCATCGCAAGCTTTTTCGAAGGACATTTTATACTACTTCTGCATTAGCTTTATCAATTTAAGTCAAAATATCGATATTCTAAGATGCCTGAAAATTTTTGAAAATGTTGTAAGGGGGTGCTTCGAAAATTTCAAATTCAAATT
>JAEIFQ010000838.1:0-53499 GCA_018904025.1 Zaprionus vittiger | reverse complement strand
TGATAAATAAGGTTGCTCGTAATTAGAATTATTGATAAGGACTATATACATATGTGGGATCGGTTCGCAACACTAATAGTGGCCGACAGTTTGAATTAATTATCGATATCAATCGTATCATCAATTCAGAATATTATCGGATAAGTCAAGTTGTGATGCAACTCTGCAATCGCTGTATTTTTTTTTTTTTTAAACATATATCGAAGTGAAGAGTCGATTTAAGAGTGTTAGTTGTGTCGGTTGTGTGCTCAAGCTCCTTATTTTTTTGAATCAATTAAAACGCATTTAATTTCACAATTAGCAATAAACTATTATGTTATAAAACTAAACTAAATTCTCGGTGTTTCAACTAAGGTAACTGAGACGGCCATCGACCATCCTACATATACACAATTTTAAAAAATGATCGTCAACGAAGACACCAAAGACGGGCCAAAATTTGATGGCGCTAGTAGCGACATCTGCATCAATACTTCGGGCGAGACTGCATCCTGGAAACGCAGCTCCCCAGCCAATTCTACCAATCAATCGCCAATAAAAATAGAAACCTATCGCCAACTTTCATAAATACCCCTACCCCCTCGCCTAAAAATGGCAGTCAAAACCCTCTTCTCACCCTGCCGAAAAAAAACGCCCACACTTCTCCCGTCCTCCATAGCCCAACGGCAAAAAAAGTTTGCACACCAGCTCAAAATACACAATGCCAATTCTAAAAGTGCAAACATAGCAGCTGATTCCCCGCGTTCTCAACACACAGCTTTCATTCCCTGGGCCACACAGATTAAAAAGCAGCAGCAGAAGCTTGAGCTAATCCAATATCCTGCTGCACCTAAATCTCTGACTGACAACCACCCTGCAGAGCCTAAACATTATAATACTATCTCGCCAAAGCTACTCAATGAAGCCCACACAAAAGTCCCCTCTGTCTTCTGACCACACATTGCCTCAAAAGAGCCTTAATTGTAAGATAGACGAAGGCCCAAACCCAATCTACTATACTACAACTGCAAGCCAAGAAGGTGGTGTAGTAAGCGCATATATTGTCTACTTAATATACCAAATACCGATCATATTCAAAACAACACATTGTAACATTGTAATGTACAGCAGAACCCAAGTATTGTACATATGTAACATGAGACCTCACTCATAATCAAAACGGCTTAAGTGCGGAGTCAGCGATATATACATGCGTGTACTCTCTCAACGCTGCTTCTCAGCTTTATACTCCATATACATAAATACATCCTAAATACGACATGCCGCGGGCAGCTACGACGACAGCGCGGTTTAAGAGTTAAGTGATGTCAACGTAGATATTAAGATTTCATTATAAATCCAAGACTCATCGAAGTAGGAACGTTGTTTCCACTTCTATGAAATAATAAAAGAGACCTTAACTAATTACACCCTCAACAAATCGCATGGCGAGCGTGAGCCAGGAGCCTTAATCTTAATGTGAAGTGATGTGAAATGAGCGAAAAACCGAACAAGAAACGCAGCGGTTTAAAAAACAGATTGAGAACTCGAAAGTCTCAAATCTTAAAAACACTGAAAGCTGTTATTCCCCCGAGATGGCAAACAGTTATAAAACTTCATGCTGAACTCGAACATATCGATTCAGTTTTAAACAATAAAGAAAACCAGTAAGAAAAGCAACAGTCGCGCGGCACGCGACAGTGGGATACCCTTCGACCTACGTTCCTATGTATGTCCACATATACATATGCGCATGCTTTTAAATTATTGCCGACAGATGGCGCTCGCGCTTTGCGCTTGCCCGCCTCTCTTGTAAGTTGATACAAGCACTTGGTTTTATTTACATACTTTCTTAAATAACTTCTGTGTTTATTGTCCGATCGGATTGGAATTCAGTGAATAAGTAGATAAACCTATCAGCTAAGTATATGTTAAAGTCAGAAAGTTTTATCTTTAATACAATGCTTACAAATTGAGTTCAAAAATTAAATTATTGATTTGCAATGGCGGTGGGCGTGGCACCCAACATTTGAAATAAACTTCATCTGCGCCTGGTACACAGAAACCTTCATGCCAAATTTGGTGTCTCTAGCTCTTATAATAGCTGAGGTCTGTGTGTTCATCTGGTCATCCATACATCCGGACATCCGGACATCGGGACAGACAGACAGACATGGCTCAATCGACTCGGCTAGTGATCCTGAGCAAGAATATATATACTTTATGGGGTCTGCCACGCCTCCTTCTGCCTGTTACATACATTTGCACAAAGTTAGTATACCCTTTTTTGACCATTTTCAATGGTCGAAGGGTATAAAGATCTTAAATTCTCTTGTGATCTTTCCCTGCACTCAATTTATTTCCAATTATAAATTCTCTGTTTCGATTTCACGTCTAATTCATTTTGTATTTTCTTTTAAAGTGCGCAGTTAGAGCACATTATATTGGTCTTTTTTAAATTTTAATTACCTTTGTCTGTGCTATTTCATTCAAAACTGTTGCTCCTCAACATATGGAACCCTTCCATAATATTACTTAAGTCTGGTCACACGGCCATCATATGCAAAGGAAGTGGCCAGTGGGCAACAGGATGTAGCCAGACACAAGATACGGGACTGCAGTTCCCTACGACTCGTGCTCGCATTCTTGGCAAACTGCTGGCACGATAAACTGTTTGTCTGAGGCATAAACTAGTTGGGGCACGGAATGTGGGGCTTGCCACACTGCAGCAACAGGACCATCTATTCTTTCTAATGAAGCACACACACAAAAGGGAAATAAAGTGTAGGAAATAAAGCACCTAAAAAGGGAGAACAAATGCACATGTAGATTGTGCAGAACAAATGGAAATTTCCTACAAATTAAAATAGGGTCGACACTTGAGGGAATCATTTATGAAAGTATTTTCTATAGTTTTACTTTGGTAAAAATAAAATTAAATGACAAATGCCAGAAAAAGAAAGACAGCGAAGTATGTATAACAAAAGATTGTAAGAATTATATTGTAAGAATTATTTCTTTAAGTTAAATAAAAACCACATAATATAACAGTCATATTCTGTTATTTTGCATTACTTGCAACTGATATCAGCGTTCTTTCCACAGAAACCCCTCAACCGTCGCAGCACTGTCCGCGTAAGAATGGCTATTTCGGCCACGAGAAGCCTGGCATATGCGATAAGTTCTATTTCTGCGTTGACGGACAGTTCAATATGATCACCTGCCCGGTTGGACTGGTCTTTAACCCCAAAACTGGCATCTGCACATGGCCCGATGAGGTAGGCATCACCGGTTGCAAGTAGGGGGATATTTTCGAGTTTGAGTGCCCCAAAGTGAACGAAAGTATTGCTGTGACGCATCCACGTTATGCGGATCCCGATGACTGTCAGTTCTTCTATGTTTGCGTCAACGGTGATCTGCCACGTCGTAATGGCTGCAAACTTGGTCAGGTGTTCGACGATGAGAACAAAACCTGTGACTGGGCGCGTAAGGTGCCGGAGTGGTAAGCACCAAATCATACCATTTAATGCCCCCAAACAACAGAAATGAATTATCTTAATTTCCCATTTCATTTCAAGCGCCGACTGGTATAAGGATCGCTTTTCTGATTCTGAGTTGGATGAGCTGGAGAATCCCAAGCCAAAGTCTACCACCACCAAGAGGCCGACTCGTGTGCGTGGCTCATTGCGGCGCAAGCCACAGCCCAAGGTCGTGAAGGAGCCAGAGCCGGAGGAAGAGGAGGAGGAGGCATAAACGCCGACTGTTTAGTCTTAAGTTCATTTTTCCTGATAAAAAACAGAAATAAATGTGAAAATTCGTAGAAGAAAATATCATTTAAATGCGATAAATGATTTTTACAGATTCCAAAAAGAAAAGATGTTTCGCAATTCGTTTCAGAATTAATTTCATTCCAAGAAGTGCTTTATTGTATCAATGATATGGTTGTAAACTGGTATATCAGCGTATAAATGTACTCTACATAATTTCTAAATCAAAAATGTTTGCATTCTTAAAAACAAAGTTTTAAATTAACTAATTTATCGAATTAATTTAGTACAATAACCTTACCGAATCGATTTGCACAATGAACTTGGAACATCCCAGAAGGTTTTATATTTATTAGCTATGGAATTCTGTTGAAATTGCCGTTAGACATTTCCAGATGACAGTAGCGAATGTGTCTGGCTCTCTAATGCCACAGCGTGTTTTCCAGTCTGTTTCCCACAGACAACTTGCAACAAAACAGAACAACATAACAACAGCAATAGCAGAAATGTCTTGCATAAAAATACAAAAATGTTGGAGAGCACAACTTGAGGCGCTGCCAAAATGACAGGATTTTTATGCGCATCCCGACAAGAATGTCATTGCAGCAAAAACGGGATAACCGTTTTCTAGTCCTTTTCTAGTTTTATAGAACTAAATCAATGCATGAAGCTCCTCTCGCTACGCTTTTCCTGGCTCTCCTATTCGTCTGCAGCGCATAAATTCAATTTACCGTAGAGCATGCACAAAAGTATGCAACAAAATTGTAACAAATACATACGAAAAAGCACACATGCACACGCACACAAACGCACACAAACTTGCTTTGGACATGTGTATGACGTTTGGCAGACAAGAAACATTCGATAAAACGCATCGAAATTTCATTGTAAAATTCTTGAAGCTGTTGAATGACGGGATTTACTGTCGATGAGGAAAGGAGAAGGGAACGTGTTGTGTGGGGGATGCGGTAAAATTGTAAATTGTATTGTTTAAGTAGCAAAGTAAAATCTCAGATAACGATAAGCAGACAATTCACTTGCAATCTGTTTATGTGCCTTGTGTGTGTGTTGAAGGGCAACGCTGCCAATTGCTAAGGGGATAAGTTGATAACCCAATGAAGGGAGATATTCAAGTTAAGGTAATGTGATCAGTAGCAGCAGCAGAGCCAGAACTTTGATTGTCGACTAAAGTGTTTCGGGCAACAAGAGTGGTTTAAATTGACTTTGATTGCTCTGCATGATGATGTGCATGATTTACAGTTTAACATACTGTAAAACACAAATGTTTGTAGTTAATATTCGATAAATCTGTATGTGAAATGCTAACACTTTGCATAACACGTTGCTGTTAATGCTAACACTTTGCATAACACGTTGCTGTTATCTTGACGGGCGGCACTACTGTTAACTTGACAGTCTGCACGCTAACAGCCGCGTTGGACAGCTGTCGATCATAATTATGTTATCAATATCGCTATTTACACTCAAATGTACCAAATGCATCTGTAATAATCGACTTAATTCGTTCATTTAGCTCAATTCAACTTCAATTCAATTGAGCTGAGACTGACTGGACACATTGCTTTTCATTTAATTGACACACAAAGCTGTGTGTTGCCATTCAACAGTTCTATTTAACCTGCCCATGTGCAGGTCAAACAATTCACCCCAAGCATGGGAACGTGCTGTTGGACATGGACTGTCTCTGTCTCCCAGTTTGGTGTTAATGAACAACTCAAACTCAACTCAATTCAACTCCTCCCAGTGGCGACTTATGACGCGGCGGACTGCCGCACGCACGAACTGCTCGCATGGGGGAAGAAGAGAGCGGAGAGTGGCGAGTGGAAGAGTGGGAGACCTGTTGGCCCATTGGCTTTTGCGTCTAATTAATCAACCAACTCAGGCAGTCAGTCGCAGCAGTCAGAGGGCAATACTCGACGAGTCTCTGGACAAACTGGCGCCACGCTGTCAATAATTTGGCACGTTCACTGACCCACTTGCCATGACTGGAGCCGGACCCGGAGCACCTGCTGCTGCTGCTGCGGGAAGCCATCTAAAAAGCATTTCGTCGAACTCAGCGCCTACTTAATCAAGTGTAACATGGACATGTCCGAACACACCTGGTGGCGGCTGACATGTTGGGCCGCAGTGCTTCCTGTGCTGGGCCAACCCTCTGTGTACACTGGACGTACACACACACACACACACAAACGTGAGTGTGTGCTCTCGTTTCCTCCCGCAGCTCGTATCAAATGTCAAATTTGACATAAACAAGTGTTTACATAATGACAACAACAATTTGCGTAATTGTCGGGGACAACTTGGGATGGCAGTCAGGGTAGTCAGAAGTCCCATCACACATTACCCCCAACCCATATCGCATCTTGTCTTGCTTATAAAGCATGTCTCTCGTTTTCGCGTTCTCCTTTGTTTTCTTTGTTGCCTTTGCCATCTTCATTGTCATATTGCATAATTAGTTGGCCGTCGTGAGTTGACTAATTGATGGAATGACCCAAAGGAAAATAATTTGAGACTTGCAGAGGTAGAAATAAACGTTGCAAGTGGGAAAGGACAATTTAAAAAGTATTTTGAGAGAATCATTAAATAATCAAAGCATACTTTAAGGAGAAATCGACAAAGAGGAAGAACCAGTAAGAAAGGCAACAGTCGCGCGGCACGCGACAGTGGGATACCCTTCGCCCTATGTTCCGGTGTAGTTTAATTTGTTAATTTCATACACATACATATACAAATGCGCATGCTTTTAAATTATTGCCGACAGATGGCGCTCGCGCTTTGCGCTTGCCCGCCTCTCTTGTAAGTTGATACAAGCACTTGGTTTTATTCACATACTTTCTTAAATAACTTCTGTGTTTATTGTCCGATCGGATTGCAATTTCGAGAATACGTAGATATTGTAATAAGCTTAGTATATGTTAAAGTCTGAAAGTTGTATCTTGTATACAGCGCTTACAAATTGAGTTCAAAAATTAAATTATACATTTGCGGGGGCGGTGGGCGTGGCACCTAACATTTGAAATAAACTTGATCAGCTTATAGTACACAGGAGTCTTCCTGCCAAATTTGGTAACTCTAGCTTTTATAATAGCTGAGATCTGTGCGTTCACACAGACAGACAGACAGACAGACGGACATGGCTCAATCAACTCGGCTAGGGATCCTGAGCAAGAATATATATACTTTATGGGGTCTCCAACGCCTCCTTCTGCCTGTTACATACATTTGCACAAAGTTAGTATACCCTTTTTTGACCATTTTCAATGGTCGAAGGGTATAAATATATAGAAATTAAGTGAGATTTAATAAATTAAAAGGAGAGGAAATGGTGAAGTTCATTTAAAGCTTTTCATTTTTTTTTTGTTTTGTTGTTGTGGAGCGGGCTAAATAAAAGTGTGGCCAAGAATCGGAAGAGATAAGAAAGAAAAGAAATCCTTTCGTTCACGGAAACAGTTGGTAAAATACCCTGGTTTTTTATACCCTTCGACCATTGAAAATGGTCAAAAAAGGGTATACTAACTTTGTGCAAATGTATGTAACAGGCAGAAGGAGGCGTCGGAGACCCCATAAAGTATATATATTCTTGCTCAGGATCACAAGCCGAGTCGATTGAGCCATGTCTGTCTGTCTGTCCGTCTGTCCGTCTGTCCGTCTGTCTGTGTGAACGCACAGATCTCAGCTATTATAAAAGCTAGAGTTACCAAATTTGGCAGGAAGACTCCTGTGTACTCTAAGCTGATCAAGTTTATTTCAAATGTTAGGTGCCACGCCCACCGCCCCCGCAAATAAATAATTTAATTTTTGAACTCAATTTGTAAGCGTTGTATACAAGATACAACTTTCAGACTTTAACTCATACTAAGCTCATATAAATATCTACGTATTCTCGAAATTTCAATCCGATCGGACAATAAACACAGAAGTTATTTAAGAAAGGATGTGCATAAAACCAAGTGCTTGTATAAGCTAACAAGGGAGGCGGGCGAGCGCAAAGCGCGAGCGCCATCTGTCGGCAATAATTTAAAAGTATGCGCCTTTGTATATGTGTACGAATTTTACAAATTAAACTACACCGGAACATAGGTCGAAGGGTATCCCACTGTCGCGTGCCGCGCGACTGTTGCTTTTCTTACTGGTTTTTGTTGTTTTTATTGCTATTTTGTTTTGTTTTGGTGATTGTGATTGGTAGGCGATGTGCCAAATAAATTTATTCCCACAGCTGCCTGCGCCGGGAGGTCGACCTTTCGCCGAGGAGATTGAGGGGTAAGTCTGCCGTCATTTTCAAAACATCTCGTTGCCAATCAATTTTTTTTATGAGAAAGTGGTGAGGTAAAGCAAAGTAAAGTAGAAGAAAAGAAGAAGGAGAATTATTTAGGTCCGTAGAGACGCAAGAGAGCGCTCGCACCATTTGTTTTTTTATTTTCTTATTCCTTTTTCAACGATCACAAATAAAGCTCAAAAAATCAGCGTAAAAGAAAAGAAGATGAATGAAAAAGAATAAATAAGCTTCACCGTCAATAGTCAAAAAATTATAAAAATCAATTTCGAGATCAAATTCTAGTAATATAACATAATTCAATGTACATATTGTTAAATTTAACAAATCCATTAATGCCACACAAATATTTGTGACATTATATATTAAAAATAAAACTGTAAGAATCTTTAAATGCAGATACCTCGTCTTATTATTAGAGACTATGAGGGAGTCTCTAGCTATTTCGGTTAACTTTTTGCATAAAATGGATGTGTAATCCTTAGTTGAATGGCTCCTCCGTCGTTTCCACGGGCATAGGGGATTTAAGGGACCACGAGAGTCTCTCTCTTTAGCAAGTGGTCATAAGTAGGGTAGGGGATATGGTGATCACAGCAACACCAGTGATTCGCGCAAGTCTGAATTTTCTTCCGTCTGCTTTCTTTTCTCTAGAATGTCTGTCCTTCCAGAACTTATCTATACATTCCGTCCGGTTTAGCCATCTAGCTCCTTCTAATACTCTTTGTCGCAAGCACGCTCAATTTCTTATACACATTTTATTAATAATATTGGGTAACTCGAATCTGGCCAAGCAAGACCACCACCCCCCAAGCCGACGAGCTAGAGCCGGACTCTAAAGCGTGCCCCACTAGTACAGATTCGCAGGTCTAAATCCGCTGGTTACACGTTACAGTTATAAGCTTATTAAAGATTAATGATAAAAATTAAAAATAAGTGGCGCCCAACGTGGGGCCTTAAGGGTAGAAATACTCACAGAGACTCACTGATAAATAAGTTCGAACCTTTTCTATACCATTTCAATTTCCTCTTTAACTTCCAAATTCAAATTCCGTCTTTGATTCTTTTAATTGTTCGGAAAACAGGGGTAGAAGACGCTAGTCTTTATCCTGGCCGCAATTAATTATCAAGTCAGAATTTGTTTCCTATTTGTCGGTGTTAAAAATCCTTGATAGGTGAGGTTAATCAGTTAGAGGAAGAGTCAGAGGTCATCAAACTTCGGTTCGACTTCTCACCCTTTCTGACGTACCACACTTTAGAAATCAAAGGTTCTCCTGTAGACTCATGCGATGGAACGTAGAAGCACACTCTTAAAGGGGTGCTCTAACCACGGATGACCGAAAGGAGTAACATGTGGTTCTTTTATTATCTTCTTAAAGTATCTGGAATACTGTCTTCTTAAAGTATCTGGAATACTATAGTGTCTAGTTGTGAACAGCACTAAGTCCGATACGGTTAAGAAGAGAGAAGACTTTCCTCTTCATCTGTACTCTTTTACTTTTCCGAGGAAATTCAGTTAACTAGTAATATCTTCCCTATGTCCGTGTATATGGGGGAGGAGCCAAGTTTTGTATGTATTCAAGCATTTTTGTCAAGCATTTCAATTAAAAAGAGAAAAACAATAAAATATAAAATAATAATACCCTTTAAAAGAAAAATATTATAACTAAATAAAAGAAATCAAAATTAAAATGGGACTCGACCGTTCCGTGGATAATGGCTCAGAAGAGTCGAGAAAGCCAGTTTGTTCCATTTGTAAATCGGAAATAGAAACTGCTTCGGAGTTGCATGAGACCGCGTGCCGCCATGAGTTTCACAAAAAGTGCATTAATGCATATCTTAAAAAGAACGATAGCTGTCCAGAATGTAAACAAACAATACTGGTCGAAAGTGGAGGATTACAAACTCGGTCGCAAGCCAAGGCTCGCCTCCTAGATACTGGAAATGAGAGAAACGCTACCGATAACATCCCTGGTACGCCAAGGAGTGCGCACAACATCGTGGAGACTCCCAGTCGAAGGAATAGCGACCAAAGTAATGTAGCTAATGCTATGACATTGCTCGCCATGGAACGAAGGCTACTTTCATCACTGACGGAGAAAATGAGCGAGATAATACAATCCACTGTAGTCGAAAGCGTACGGAGACTAGCTCCAACGCCAGCCATTTCCGCTGCTAGTATCATGGAAAGATCAGCTACACCCCCACCGACATCAAGAGTAAATGAAAGACCAAATAACAGAGAGGGACCGCTCCGAGGAGCGAATCCGGTCATGTTCGATATGAATTCCTCTTCTTTGCCTCGGAGCACGTCTGATCTGGGAATTAGACCCGATAAGGTGGTCCATATACTAAACGGATGGAAAATAAAATACTCAGGAACGGGAGTGTCAATAGATGACTTCATATACAGAGTCGAGGCACTGACTCATCAGACACTAGATGGAAATTTTGCTGTGTTATGCCGAAATGCTAGCGTGCTATTCGAAGGAAAAGGCAACGAATTCTATTGGCGCTACCACAAATCTGTGACCGAAGTTCGATGGGACAGATTGTGTGCTGCTTTGCGGTTACAATTCCGTCAGAACCGAGACGACGTTGAAATAGAAGAACTGATACGAAGCAGGAAGCAGAAGCCAAATGAAACGTTTGATGGATTCTATGACAGTATAAACGTCTTGATTGATCAATTGCGAACTCCTTGGTCTTCACGTAAGCTAGTCCGCGTTCTCATAAATAATTTGAGACCGGAAACACGTCATGAAATCCTGAATGTTGAAATCTCAACAGTACAGGAGCTGAAAGAGATCTGTCGACGGCGTGAGGCCTTTCTTGACGATGTCAAAAGGTCACACGGATATGGAAAAGTGACTCCTTTCCGAAGAGCAGTCGCTGAGTTGCTTGAGCAATCTAGCTTGGAAGAGGCATCCGACATAGAACCCGATTTAGAGGTGGAAGCCATTGCTTTAGTGTGTTGGAACTGTCGCAAGGAAGGACATCGATATCAAGACTGCCTGGAAGAGAAGAGGGTGTTTTGCTACGGATGTGGAGTTGCCAATACATACAAACCAAGCTGCAAAAGGTGTGAAAAAAACTTAAAATCCGGCATTCAGAAGTCGCCATTCAGATAGAGGACTTCGAATGCCGCTCGTCACCAGTCAACAATGACCGACTAAGTGGGGATAAGTTTCTTATCACCCCAACATCAAAACCGGACTTACAAGAAGACAATGATAGTATATTACTACATTGTAAAATCAACAAATTATCAGAAATGTCACCTTTCGAACCAATGATCGAACTCCCTTTAGCTGTTCGGAAAAGTCGGAGTTCTAAGAGAATGAAGTCGTTTTGGGAAAATGTCAAAAAGTGTAGAATGGGATGGAAACATATTTGCTCAGTTCTATCAGAAACAAAAGATTCCCGTCCATATTTACCCGTTCGCATCATGAACCGAACAGTATATGGATTACTCGATTCTGGAGCATCGATAAGTTGCTTAGGAGGCAAACTGGCCGTTGAAGTAATGGCACAGGAAAAGTCCTATAAGGCACTGAGCATAAGTGTCACAACAGCAGACGGAAGACAACAGCGTATCACAGGAAAAATGAAAATAGAAGTCGAGTACGATAATGTCAGAAAACTTTTAGAAGTTTACATTGTGCCCTCATTGAAACAGGATTTATATTTAGGCATCGATTTTTGGAGGTTATATGATCTTCTTCCTGCGCGACTCCAAATATCTGAGTTAGAACAGGGCGAAGTTAGCAACGATGCTGAGAACCCTGATGAGCACCACAGCTTATCGGACACGGAAAAGGCTAAGCTAAACAACGTCATCAACAGTTTTCCCTCGTTTGCTCAAGAAGCGCTGGGGAAAACCAACCTTATAAAACATTCTATCGATGTAGGGAGCGCCAAACCAGTCAAACAAAGACACTTTCCAGTTTCTCCCGCTATAGAGAAGAGTATGTATGAGGAAATCGACAGAATGTTACAGCTAGGAGTGATCGAAGAATTAGAGAGCGCTTGGTCTTCGCCAATTGTGATGGTATCCAAACCAGGAAAAGTAAGACTTTGCCTGGACTGTCGAAAAGTGAACAGCTATACCGAAAAGGATGCTTACCCGCTTCCCCAAATCAGTGGAATACTAAGTCGACTGCCAACAGCAGAGTACATTACTAGTCTGGACTTGAAGGACGCCTATTGGCAGGTGCCATTAGAAATCGGATCCCGAGACAAGACAGCTTTCACTGTCCCAGGAAGGCCCCTTTACCAGTTCACAGTCATGCCATTCGGTTTGTGCAATGCCACTAGCACGATGTCTCGCTTAATGGACAAAGTTGTCCCCGCACACCTCAGAGATCGAGTTTTTGTGTACTTGGATGACCTGCTAGTGGTCTCCTCAAGCTTTGAGAGTCACTTGGGTGTTTTAAGGGAGATCGCCTTACACCTCAAGCGAGCAGGGCTAACTATTAACATCAAGAAAAGTCATTTCTGTATGCGACGAGTGCGATACCTAGGTCACATAATCGGCGATGGAGGAATCCGGACAGATCCCGAGAAAGTGAAAGCAATCACCGATTTTCCCATCCCCAAAACTCTACGGGGTTTGAGAAGTTTCATGGGTCTATGTGGATGGTACAGAAAGTTCGTTCCAAATTTTGCCGCACTGTCTGCTCCCTTGACCGACTTAATGACAACCAAGCGCAGATTTAGTTTGACCCCGAGGCGATCAAAGCTTTTGACGACCTTAAAAGACATCTTTGTGAAGCGCCAGTTTTAGGCAATCCGGATTTTGCGAAACCATTTGCCATCCATAGCGACGCAAGTAAATCAGGAGTCGGAGCTGTTTGAATCCAAGAAACGGAAGAGGGTGACGAGCGTCCGATCGCGTTTATATCAAAGAAGTTAAATAAAGCGCAACGGAATTATACAGTGACGGAACAAGAATGCTTAGCTGCAATTGTGGCCCTAAAACAATTTAGAGCCTACGTAGAAGGACATCAGTTCAAGATCGTTACTGACCACGCCTCCCTCAAATGGCTAATGGCAAATCGTGATTTGAGTTCTCGGTTAGGAAGATGGGCCATAGCATTGCAGCGGTTCAACTTTAACATCGAGCACCGAAAAGGCTCTCTGCACGTTGTGCCTGATTCGTTGTCACGCGTTAACGAGGATGAAGTGGCAGCGATGGACCTCCAACAGGGCTTGTTAGTGGATTTGAAATCAGAACATTTTCAATCAGCAGAGTACAAAGATCTCGTGGCGAAAGTGACCGCAAATAGAGAAAACTTTCCCGATCTGAAAGTGAAAGACGGATTTGTCTACAGAAAAGCGGAACACCTAACTGGAGAGCAGAAACACGATGAATATGCTTGGAAACTATGGATACCAAAAGAGATGGTATCTGATGTCCTTTTCCAAGCGCATGACAGTCCTCTAGCTTCGCATGGCGGGATACACAAAACTATCGAGCGCATAAGAAGGTACTACTTTTGGCCTCGTCTTGTACCTGACATAAGAACGTATATTAATTCTTGTGAAACGTGCAAGACCACGAAACCTCCAAATCAAGTTTTAAGGCCACCTTTAGGGAAAGCGCCGGAATCATTGCGATTCTTTCAGCGAATCTTTATCGACTTCCTGGGCCCATATCCTCGCTCACGAAGTGGGAACATCGGAATATTTATTGTTCTCGATCATCTTTCTAAATTTGTGTTTTTGAAACCAGTCAAAAAGATCAACGCTAACGTGGTAAGCAAATATCTCGAAGGAGACTTATTTATGACCTTTGGAGTACCTGAAACAGTTGTATCAGACAATGGGTCTCAATTTCGATCGGAGGCGTTCCAAAAGTTGATGCGTCAATACGGATTTTCTCACATGCTAACAGCCGTACATTCACCGCAAGCAAATGCATTCGAGCGAGCGAATCGTACACTTATTTCCGGCATTAGAGCTTATCTGAGTCCAAATCAGAGTTGCTGGGACGAGAGTTTGAATAAAATATGCTGTGCGTTACGATCCTCCGTACACTCTAGTATTGGTACTACACCTTACTACATGGTCTTTGGACAGTAGATGATGACGTCTGGGTCTACATATTCCTTGCTGAGAAAATTAAATATGCTTGACGACCGTTCATTGAGATATAATCGGCAAGATTCGTTCGAGATAATCCGAGAGGAAGCGACCAAACAAATTCAGAAGTCACACGATCTCAACGAAAAACGGTACAATCTGAGATCTCGAGAAGTTGCATTCACCGAAGGGCAAGAAGTGTTCCGCCGTAACTTTAAACAAAGCTGTTTTCAGACTGGCTACAATGCGAAACTGGGTCCTGCGTTCGTAAAAGCTCGTATAAAGAAGAAAATAGGGCAATCTTACTACGAACTGGAGGATTTACAGGGACATCGACTAGGAATCTACCATGCCAAGGATATACGGCAGTGAGTCCACTTCAGGCGGTGTCAGTCTAGGGCACCTGGATAGCCATACCCTAGCCTGACTATGGAAGAGGGGTTTTGTAATGGCGCCTGAAGTGTTGAATAACACAATCAGTTCTGTTAAGCCGATGTTAACAAAAGTCGAAAGTTTCAAATGGCAACTAGTACGGAGCTGCATTGCAAAGTTCCGATCGTCTAATTACCATCCTAGATACAGAGCTGCATAGGAAAGCTCGGATCGTGAAAATGCGTGCAATGAAAAACCACCGTGCAAGTAAGACGTGCGAGATCTGTCGGGGCATTTTTAAATCTGGCCATCAAGCCACGCGAGTAGAGAAATTTTACTTAAAATACGCCAATCCGGTCGCGCAATAATCAGCCCTGGGCCGAAGGAAGGTTCTTGTGGCGATCGCGTCGTAATCCGCCTAATTCAGGGAAGCCTTCGAGTGGTAAACACGCCACATCGGGACAAGGCCGGAGAAGCACATTGTGGCAACCACGCTGCGAACAGTGCTAGGACGGAGGAGGATATAGCGACACGCGCGTCAATCGACGACAGGCCAGAGGAGCACCCCTGCGACAAGCGTCTACACAAGGCAGGCCAGAGGAGCACCCCTGCGACAAGCGTCAACACAAGGCAGGCCAGAGGAGCACCCCTGCGACGTTTTGAGCAGCAGCTCAGCAGCCATTGCGCAACAAAAAAAAAACGACAAGAGGAAAAGAAATGGAACACAATTAGAAAAATTTAAAAGACAGTAAAAGCAAAAAAAACAAAAATAAGGTGAAACAAAGTAAAAAATAACTTAAATCGAAAGACAGTAAAAGTAAAACAAAATAAAAATGCAGTAAAACAAAAAAAAAAAAAAAAAAAAAATGAAACAAGATTAAATCAAATTAAAAAATTGAATTGCAGTGAACATGAAGTCAGCTCGAAACAAACTTAAAACAAATTAACACAGAATTGCAGAAAATAAAACTAAAGGAAAACAGAAGTAAATTAAATTAAAACTGAATTACAGTAAAAATAAGACTAAAATAAAACAAAAATTAAATTAAATTAAAAGTGAAATGCGGTAAAAATTAGAAAAAAATAAAACGACAGTTAGTTAAAAGACAGTTGGTCAAAGAAAAAAAATTAGAAAAAAATAAAACGACAGTTAGTTAAAAGACAGTTAGTCAAAGAAAAATAAAACACAATTAAAAATAAAATTAAAGGCAGCAAAACAAAAAATAAGATGCATCACCGTTAAAGAGAAAATCTGGAGTAAACAAAAGACAAGAAAAGAAGAAAATTTAAAACCAAACTGGAAAAATAATTAAAACGGAACGAGTCGAAACAAAGGAAACTGAAATTAATCACAGTTAAATAAAAATAAAACAAAAATAGAATGAAATATGAATAACTTAACACAACACCTACAATAAAATATTTAAAAATATATAGAAATTAAGTGAGATTTAATAAATTAAAAGGAGAGGAAATGGTGAAGTTCATTTAAAGCTTTTCATTTTTTTTTTTGTTTTGTTGTTGTGGAGCGGGCTAAATAAAAGTGTGACCAAGAATCGAAAGAGATAAGAAAGAAAAGAAATCCTTTCGTTCACGGAAACAGTTGGTAAAATACCCTGTTTTTTTTTGTTTTTATTGCTATTTTGTTTTGTTTTGGTGATTTTGATTGGTAGGCGATGTGCCAAATAAATTTATTCCCACAGCTGCCTGCGCCGGGAGGTCAACCTTTCGCCGAGGAGATTGAGGGGTAAGTCTGCCGTCATTTTCAAAACATCTCGTTGCCAATCAATTTTTTATGAGAAAGTAGTGAGGCAAAGTAAAATAAAGTAGAAGAAAAGAAGAAGGAGAATTATTTAGGTCCGTAGAGACGCAAGAGAGCGCTCGCACCATTTGTTTTAATTTTCTTATTCCTTTTTCAACGACCACAAATAAAGCTCAAAAAATCAGCGTAAAAGAAAAGAAGATGAATGAAAAAGAATAAATAAGCTTCACCGTCAATAGTCTAAAAAAAAAAAAATATCATTAAAATCAATTTCGAGATCAAATTCTAGTAATATAACATAATTCAATGTACATATTGTTAAATTTAACAAATCCATTAATGCCACACAAATATTTGTGACATTATATATTCAAAATAAAACTGTAAGAATCTGTAAATGCAGATACCTCGTCTTATTATTAGAGACTATGAGGGAGTCTCTAGCTATTTCGGTTAACTTTTTGCATAAAATGGATGTGTAATCCTTAGTTGAATGGCTCCTCCGTCGTTTCCACGGGCATAGGGGATTTAAGGGACCACGAGAGTCTCTCTCTTTAGCAAGTGGTCATAAGTAGGGTAGGGGATATGGTGATCACAGCAACACCAGTGATTCGCGCAAGTCTGAATTTTCTTCCGTCTGCTTTCTTTTCTCTAGAATGTCTGTCCTTCCAGAACTTATCTATACATTCCGTCCGGTTTAGCCATCTAGCTCCTTCTAATACTCTTTGTCGCAAGCACGCTCAATTTCTTATACACATTTTATTAATAATAATGGGTAACTCGAATCTGGCCAAGCAAGACCACCACCCCCCAAGCCGACGAGCTAGAGCCGGACTCTAAAGCGTGCCCCGCTAGTACAGATTCGCAGGTCTAAATCCGCTGGTTACACGTTACAAACTGCAGCAGAGCAGCAGCCGAACGAGCGCGACAGCCGTAGCCGAACATCGAGAGAGCGCTGCAGCTGCAGCCGAAACCAAGCCAAAACGCATGCGAGACAGGACAGCCGTGGGCAGCGGAGAGGGGAGGAAGCTACGATGCACTTGCGTCGCCGCAAAATGTGTGGTCGGCTTAAGCTCTGCGACTGCGCTGCCCAAAATCTAACGCCGGCATTTGGAGGCTGGGTGAAATTTTGGCGCGAGGACGATGATTTCTTAAGTGGTGACGCTAGAAACTGACGGGCGCAAAAGTCACGACACAAAGAAAAGTAGTGACGCTGAAAAACTGACGGGCGAAGTATAAGTCGCAACAAAGGAAGAGTGACCGCAAGTGTTGAAACCAATCCTACAAGAAGGGCAGAAGAGATCCGGAGGAAACCCAGGAGGATGCGTGGAACAAGGTGAGCGAGCCACTTGTTGGCCGACTTATTAGGCAGGGCCCGTATACGGGCAAGGCAGTGTAACGGTGCATAGGTAGGGCAAGGGCAGGTAGAATAAGTGGAAAAGAATAAAGAAAAATATAAAATGAAAGAGTTTGTGTTGCACACAGTGGGGCAAGGGGAGACGTGACTGCCGGGAGCGGGCGTGTTAGTACCTGTGTGTGAGTGTGCGCGTGCAGTGGCGAGGACGTGAGACTGCGTAGTCCAACTGTTCCAGAGTTCCGCTGGTGCGCTAGAAGGTCAATACCCAGCGCATACAGTGGAACTCCGGGAACAGCCGCAAGTCGGTGATCTCGGTAGTCCGTGGTCGACACCCGGCTCCGAGATCAACCGAGAAGCGAATGCGGCCACTAGTCGCACGTCGGTAGCTCCTGCACGTTATCGTCGACACAGAGAACGCACGTCATACGGCAGAACCCAGCCGGCCACGCCGTCTGGTAGAACACCATGTGTTCGTCTTTGTGGTGACCCCCATATCAGAAGGCCACTTTCCTCCTATCGTCTCGGGTCTCAGCAAATTACAAATATCCTGTAAAGGGGCTCTGGCGCGACTGAGCTCACCTCAGCCCGAGACACAGGCACATGTTACGCACAGACAATAGGAAAGGAAAACGGTTGATGAAAGGGAATGCAGAGCAAGAGCAAGAGGGAGAGTAAGAGAAAGAGAAAGAGGAGATAATCAACTTAATAATGTGGGTGTAAATCAAATTCTTAAAGTGCCTTAAACAAAATAATTTTACACAGAATAAAGTGAAAGTGAAAAAAAAAGAAGGGGAAAAAAAGTAAAAGCACGTGCATAGATTATAGAGAAGAAGAAGAAAAAAAAATAAACAAAACATCTTGATGATGAGGGGGCGAAAGAAGCAAAGCAAAGTGGAAGCAGCATATTTATTATTATATAAACTATTTATGCGCAAGTTGTCAGATCAAGTGGGATATACAGAGGGATAGAGCAGGAGAACAGAAAGGCAAAGTTTGTTTTTATAAAGCCAAGCGAAAAAGAAGGGAGTTGCAGGAGATTAGTAAAAAGAAAAAAAAAAAAAGAAACAAAGGACCTAAGGGAGATAGCTATAGATATGATTGGTTGACATTTGATGACAGAGGCGATGCGGGAGTAGGGACGCACGACAAGAACGGACAGGGGCAGCATAAGATTAGAAATCGTAATCTTCGTAGGCACGAGGCCCCGTAGGGAGACGCCTAGCACCACACTTCTTGCCCCGTACAACTCGACGAGAGATGGACCTGCCGGGTCGCCATCGGGGGGTGAGCGAGCCGAAGTCTACCGCGACGCACGATCGGGCCACGAACAAAGCCTGCAACGTGAATAAAAAATTAAAAAAGGGATCATTTGAAAACATCCTAGAGCGTAGTTTAACAACGAACAAACCTATAAAGTGAATAAACAATAAAAAGTATCAACGTGGTTAACATGGTGGGCGTCCGCTGGATATCCTTCCGACGGAAGAACGAACTCGAGGCTATGGCCGACGAGTTTAACCTCGACCGGGATGGCACCGTGGAAGAATTGCGGACCCGCATGGTAGCCTTCGTACATCGGAAGGACCACACAACCGCCGTCCTGGGACGACTGACCGCACTGGAAACACAGTTTGGTAATGCCGTCAGCCCAGACAGGAGGTTGCCGACCGACAGGACGAACGGGAGCTCGCCGACGAGGGAGACCGGCCTCGAGGGCCGCTCGAAACTAAGCAGACCTCCGGAGGAACTAAAACCAACGTTGCCGAACCTGACCATTCCCGTACCCATGACCGCAGCACCACGAGCGAACGAGCGGCAAGAGCAAGAATGTCCCGGAGAACGCGACAGGACCGAGAGCGCCACCCTAGCACACACAGCGGACCGCATGCGCAAATGGAGAATCACCTTCGAAGGCAGATCGGATCCCCTACGATTTGTCGAGCGACTGGAGGAAATAGCCACAACCTATAGGATTGACACTAGAGACATGCCGCCAGCGCTTCCCGAGTTGCTTACAGGGACCGCGGAAGACTGGTTTCGGACAAGCGGACTTGGAAAACATTTCGTAAGGAATTCCTTGACTTCTTCCTGACGCCGCGTTACTTCCAAAGATTGGAAGACGAAATCAGACTGCGTTATCAGAAGGCGGGGGAACCATATAAAACTTATAGCGCTGGCAGACGGCACACGCAAGGAACTCACGCGGGCGACATGGGCGGCCGTACAACTAGGAGCACCTTGCACGCAGGTGCAGATGTTAATACTACCAGTTGTACTGGACGACGTGTTGCTTGGGCTGGATTTCCTTGGGGCCATTGGCGCGACTCTGGTCTGTGGAGGAGCGATCCTCCACCTGGGAACCTAAACTACCAGGGCAGACAGCATCCCCAAGGACAAGGATCATCGTGATGCAGCCGGCAACCGCGCGGCTGGCATCAACCCCAAGGACAAGGACAAGGATCATTGTGATGCAGCCGGCAACCGCGCGGCTGGCATCAACCCTAAGGACAAGGACAAGGATCATCGTGATGCAGCCTGCAACCTCGCGGCTGGCATCAATCACAAGGAACATCGTGATGCAGCCGGCAACCGTTCGGCTGACATCAACTACAAGGACCTGCTGGGGGCAATGGATGACGAAGCAGTGCGGAGGAACCCGTTCCGTAAAAAGGACAAGGCAGGAGACAGGCCCAGCAAGCAGAAAGAGCCGACTCATCCACGAACAGGACTCGCCACCGTGGGCACCCTGCTCGAGGAACACCCGTCGACACCAATACTGGAACCACGGATCGTGGAATTCTTGGAGAAGGAACTCACCAAGTTCGACGGGGTATCCGGCGTTTCCACGATCACTGAGCATGTCATCGTAATGAAGGATGAGCGACCAATTAAGCAGCGTTATTACCCAAAAAACCCAGCAATGCTACAGATCATCAACGCACAGATCGATGAATTGCTCAGGGAAGGGTGCATCGAACCCTCTAAAAGCCCACACAGCGCCCCGATCGTCTTAGTAGGGAAGAAGACGGGCGAAACGCGGATGTGTGTGGACTTTCGGCAGCTGAACGCACGTTCCATTCCGGATGCATACTCCCTCCCGCGGATCAACTCTATTTTGGAGCGACTCCGAAACGCCCGATTCATCAGCACGCTGGACCTGAAGAGCGGATACTGGCAGATACCCATGGCTAAGCAGAGCCGCGAGTGCACTGCATTCACGGTACACGGCAGGGGTCTATTCCAATGGAGGGTAATGCCATTCAGGCTACACTCTGCTCCCGCGACGTTCCAACGCGCCCTGGATCGGGTGATAGGACCAGAAATGGAACCGCACGCTTGGATGACATTATAGTCATTGGAACATCGGTGGAGGAACATACCCAAAATCTGCGCGAGGTTTTCAGAAGGTTGAGGGCGGCTATCCTCCACCTCAATAGAAAGAAATGCAATTTCTTCCAACGCAAGCTGGTATACCTGGGTCATGTCGTTAGCGAAAAAGGGAAACACACTGATCCAGACAAAGTGGCAGCAGTGCGGAAACTACAGCCCCCGACTAACCCGAAAGAGCTACGCCGTTGCCTAGGAATAGCCTCCTGGTACAGACGGTTCGTCCCGAACTTTGCCACCGTCGTACTCCCGATATCACAGTTGCTGCGCAAGGGTCGTCGTTGGGAATGGAGGGACGAGCAGCAGGAAGCGTTTGACCAATTGAACGCATTACTTACCGAAGCGCCGGTTTTAGCGTGTCCCGACTTCAGCCGGAAATTTGCTCTCCAGACCGACGCGAGCAACTTCGGATTGGGAGGCGTTCTCACCCAGGAAACAGAGGAAGGGGAACGAGTCATCGCCTATGTAAGTCGTCGCCTGATTAAGGCCGAGGAGAACTACTCTGCGACAGAGAAGGAGTGCCTAGCAATTATTTGGGCCATTCGGAAACTGCGTTGCTACCTGGAGGGATACAGATTCGATGCAATCACGGATCACTTGGCACTGAAATGGCTCAATACCATAGAGAATCCAACAGGGCGGATTGCACGATGGGCCCTCGAACTCCAGCAGTATCAGTTCGACGTACACTACCGAAAAGGAAATCAGAACGTGGTGGCAAACGCACTCTCCCGGCAGCCGATGGAAACACTGTGCCAAGTAAAAACAGAAGTACTCAAGGACTCATGGATACAACGCAGAAGTAGGCAAGTGAAGGAAGAACCCGAGAAATACCCCGACTACACAGTTCAGAACGGAGAACTATATAGACACCTGGGCCTAAAACCGGATGAAGAGGACTGCATCCCATGAAAGCTGTTCGTCGGCAAGGAGGCCAGGAAGAGGATTCTGCAGGAATGTCATGACGCACCCACCGCCGGGTACCTAGGGATCCGAAAAACCACAACGAGGGTCGCCCAGAGGTACTACTGGCCGGGGATGTTCCGAGAAGTAGCCCAGTATGTCAAGAAATGCACTGTCTGCCAGAGATTCAAAATCGAGCAACGCAAGCCAGCCGGGAAAATGCTGACGAGAAGCCCGACTTCAACGAGAAGGGACACGAGAGCGACACACCGCCCACATAGCCTATGATTAGGTTCCCGGGGTATAGCCGTGTTTATATCCCACAGCACAACAACAGAAAAATGGCAAACCCTGGCAGACGACCCTGGGACGTCCGCCGCCAAGACGTGGAGGAGTGGCTTGACGGGCTGCCGGCAGTATTGCCCGAAGGGGAGCAGCCCCTACCGCCAGAGGCGGCTGACTTGGCGCAGCTAGTGGGCGAAATTGACGATGATGACGTCAGCACCATCATATTCCCCGGGTTGCTGCCCCTGGCGGTCCCGTTGGTCAGCTCCACCACAGACACAGCGGAACCAACCTGCTCCCGCTTGCAAGTGCTCTTGGCCGCGCTGTCACCCCCAGATCAGCTCGAGGAGTGGGAGGAGAACCTCCAGTTCTCCCTGGAAGAGGTCGCCGGGATGCTGGACCCCGAGGAGGAGATCGCCAACGCCCTTTTTGCGCCCCGCGAAGGCTGGGTCGAAGCCCCACCCTCGTGGTGAGCTACCACGCCCGGACGCCGGCTGCCCGACCTAGTGGTGGACCACGTGCGGGAGTTACCACATGCGCCCTTCCCCCGATCAGCATTGTACCCCCTCCTAAGCCGAAGCGGGGGAACAACAGCTTGCTTACAAAGTAACTCAAGTGCATACTTGACATATTAACATTTAGATCGTAACTTATAAGAAACCCAAACACATACTTATATATATATAAACATCTACGGTTCAATCTGGAACCAAGAGTACATTGTCCCACTTGTACAAATAAACAGGAAAGGGACAAATGCCGACTGGGCATTTTTGCAACATTGTAGTTCTAAGAATCCTAAAGCCATGTACCCATCAAGTAATGTTTGAACAGCAGAATAAATTCATTCCTATTGTACCAACTGAAACGAACAGACGTGTTGCGAAATTCATCTCGAAATATAAAAATACAAACGCTACAGTCAGGTGCTGACTGTATAAGGCCATGGATTATCTTAGTATACCGTAAAAAAAGTTTGTAAATAACAGAATATAATCGCCGCTCGAATTTTCCACCGATTATCAAAAATAATCAGTACCTAGGAAACACCAAGGGGAGGCTACTGCACATGTAATGGGGCTAGTTGTTCTTAAAAAATAAAATTTTGGTGACCTACGAGTCGACTTGAGATGTTCTGCGCAACTTAAATGTTCCCCAAATTAATTAATTTCTGCAATCTGCAGACATAGATAGATTCTATCTGTCTAACCTGTTTATTTGGATAAATATTACAAATTTGGCGGAGATAAATTTTATACAGTGTTCGACGACACGCGCAATTAACGAACAGAAGAAGAAGAACGCATAGACAAAGCAGAAGCGAAGTGTCGCAACCATTAGACTGAGCGAGAGGGAAATAGGTATAAGTATGCATTTCTAGCACGTAACAAAATTTATTTCATGTGTTTCTTGTTGATTTTTTGGCGCGGGCTAGAGTTGTTCAGTGGCTAAGTGGATTATGTCTCGGACTGTAAGGCCAATAATGTTGACCGTGTTCTCGGGGTTCGATTGCTACCGCGATCGGCATGTGAAACTTTGTTTTTCATTATTTTTCATTAAAATATTTTAAAAGCTAAATAACATTGAAAAGGGGCGGCGGCGGTAGCCGGTTTTTTTAAGTTTTTGGTACGCAATATATGTAATTAGAACTTATTTTTCTTTCGTTGGTACACAACAGCAACTCCAAATCTAATTGTATTGTACATATGTATGTACATACATGCGTGCAATAATGTGTGTTGAAGTGGGATGCCAATACATACATGTGGATATGCAGACATGTATGTATGGGCGTCCCACTCGCACATTCACAACTTTTAAAGGGCTTGTAGTGTAACGGTGGAACTATCGTCTGCTTATGATGGTGCCGGGCTGCCAGATCGGGCTCATATCGATGAGGCTGCGTCGCCACACTGATCGCAGTTATGTATGTTCTAGCATTCTAGTTGCAAAATATTGAAAGCAAAACAAAATAACAATATCCAATAAGAATAATATTGAACTTCATAACAGACCAAATACTTTTGGCTCGCGTCTTTTTGATGCGTGCTAAATATAATAAAAATAGTAAACTTTATTTATAAATCATTAATATTATATGTAACTATTATAATTTTAGGTAAAGGTTAATTAGCTGCATGCGTCACCGATTTTGTTTAAATTTTTTTTACTGATAGGGCTATATTTATCATGATTTTAGGTGAAAGAATTATTTGGCGGTCGCTTCTAGTTTTTTTTTAATTGAATTTTGAAAATAATTAAATTTACATGTATTTTGTTGTTGCATTTTTATGCAAGGCGCCAGTCTGCCTGCAACATTTTGTGACGGTACAGTGTCCAACAAACCGATTCATTTGAAATGAAAACTGAGCATGCAAGAAAATTCAAAGTGTTTAGAAAAATAGCGCGCTGAAGGCAAAAAATTTTTGAAAAAATAAAATCGCGCGCGCGATTTTATTTTTTCAAAAATTTTTTGCCTTCAGCGCGCTATTTTTCTAAACACTTTGAATTTTCTTGCATGCTCAGTTTTCATTTCAAATGAATCGGTTTGTTGGACACTGTACCGTCACAAAATGTTGCAGGCAGACTGGCGCCTTGCATAAAAATGCAACAACAAAATACATGTAAATTTAATTATTTTCAAAATTCAATTAAAAAAAAACTAGAAGCGACCGCCAAATAATTCTTTCACCTAAAATCATGATAAATATAGCCCTATCAGTAAAAAAAATTTAAACAAAATCGGTGACGCATGCAGCTAATTAACCTTTACCTAATTTTATTGCATAATATAGTATGAAAACAAAATAAGGAAAAACTATTTTTTATTGAAATTTAATTAAATAATTTAATTTGTTTGTAGCGGCTATATCACAGCCCGATTGAATGTAACTTTTCTTTTAGTTTATTAGAATAAAATAAATAAACAAAATAAAATACAATAATTAATAATTGAAAATTCCCACCCGCCTCAAACCGGGAGTTGAACACACGCAACTCTCTCAGAGTATTTTTAATTTGCCGTCCGCCACTCTAACCACTCGGCCATTGCCTCACTCCTTGGCCCATCGGCAAAGCTGCAAGCTGGTCCGTTGCCATAGAATGCAAATAAAAAGTTTAAAATGCTGTGTGTCTGACGCTAGATTCGAACCTCGGTATGCTTGTGTAAATTAGGTCTGCTTAAGTATATATGTTCAAAGTGAGTTTAATTAGTATCATATCTCACTTATTAATAGTCCGATTTAAATGAAATTTTCACAAAACGCCCGTGGCAAGGTATTTGTCATGTAATATATACAACTTTGGTTGTTGAGCTAATATTGTAGTTGTTAAATAGTTATTACTGATTTACAGAGGCGGAAAGGGGCGTGTCCAAATTTTACAAAAACTTTGAGACACTGCAATATATATGTATGTTGTCGCAAAATTTGATGACTCTAGCTCTTATAGTTTCTGAGATCCAGGTGTTCATACAGACAGACAGACGGACAGACGGACAGACAGACATGGCTCAATCGACTCGGCTACTGATACTGATTCAGAATATATATAGTTTATGGGGCCGGAGATGTCTCCTTCTGCCTGTTACGCACATTTCCGTTCCGACAAACACAATAGACCATGAATTTTTCTAAAATCCATGGCCTAAAAAGGCCAAAGTTAAGGAACCACCATTAAGGTTCTGAGGAAGAAGACCCCCTCCCGAAATCTCCATCCAACAAACGATATTGGAACACCGTTGGAACGATAACTGGCGCAGCCGGACTTAAAAAACCATGCAGTGGACTCCCGTATATTGGTTATTCATGTGAGACAGCAACGGTAGTAGTGAAAACTAAACAACTAAACTAACAAAATAAAAAAAAAAAATTAAATTATAATGCAAAGTTACACAATCAATCTCAGTACGAAAATCACAATGCATTGTCAGCGAAAACTCGGTGGCCGCACTTGACGGCCGCAGCCACGTATCAGATTGCAGATATTCAAGCAAGCGAGTACGTGGCAGCATAAGTCCATAGTGAGTTCGGTTTAGTGAGGTATGCATGTGATGTATATACGAATACCCAGATTCATAAAAGCAAAAAGGCTTACGCAATAAGGCGACACGATAAGGTGTTCTGGAGTAATTCAAGAGATAAAGCAATAGGGCTTACAAAAAATATACAAGCAATAAGGCTTCCGCAAATAAGTGCGAGATATATCAAGAAGAAATAAATAAGGCTTAATCTGAAGAGGCACCACTTGAATGACGAGGACGGGAAATGGTTCAATTTCCATAACATGCAGAGTTGCAGGGCGCAAAGCTGCATGCTGTTTTTGAATATACCCGAATTCGTCGTTTAAAGGGACGCAAGTTGATTATTAAGCCCACTTAAAGTAATATGAGAATTAACAAATACGAAACAAAAACAAATAAACTACCGATTGCACCAGATTCATTATTTTACACATATACATCAAAACTAAAACATCCTTCATTACAGGAAATTTTAGAAGGCACCATTACATCAACACACACCACAACACAACGGTTAACAAGACACGCAAAATAAAATAAGTTAATTAAGAATAACATTAATACACACACACATTAGAAACTAAGACAACAACACACATTAGAAACTAAGATATCAACACACATTAAAAATTAAGATAACAACACACCAACACACATTGTGCAGAATAGCAATCAAATCACACACGAATTATATAGGAAGAGAAGAGTAAATAGGAATTCACTGGACATAATTGAAATACTAAAAAGGGCCCGATAGAAATTAGAGTTGTATAGTAGTGTTGGGTAATCCTAGTTCAATTTTAGGAATAAGTTCGTTCGTTCGTTCGTTATCAATGAACTAGGTCGTTCATTTAGTTCAATCGTTCATTTTTTAAACTTGCTTAAAGGTGCTTCGAAAAAAAAAAAAAAATGTTATGAATTTATTTCATACAATGCTGTCATTGAAAATTAATATTATTTATTCAATTTATGTCAAAAACACTTATACATAATAATAATAAGAAATAATAAAGAGTTTGAGTTGAACTAACGAACTATATTGAACTATAAAGACAGACCTAGTTCGTTCGTTCAGTTTGGTGAATAGTTCAATTTAGTTCGTTCGTTCACGAACGACACAACACTATTGTATAGAGAGAGTTCATGTCGAATATCAAAAGGTTGTTTCCGATCACCAGAAGTAGAAGTAGAGCTGAAAGAGAAGGATTAGCATCAAGGTCTTTGAAGTCCATTGAAGAAGATTTTATCTTAGGTAGAGGAACAGTCCCGACAATAATGACTTCTAACGCTCCGCCAACATCGGGACTCCAAACGCCGCCACCAGCGGTAAACACCAGCCCCAATGACATATTTAACACCTTACGGATTCCAGACGCAATTAGATTTCTACCAACCTATGACGGAAATTTTAAGACCCTTAACGACTTCATTACGAACGTCGAAGAAATTTTGACGATGATCAGGGGAGCAGATCAAACTCCTTACGGTCATCTATTAATGAGAACTATTAGAAATAAGATAGAAGGACGAGCAAACGAAGTCTTAATTGCAGAGGGAATCCCTCTTAATTGGGACACTATTAAAGAGACACTTCGCGCTAACTTTACGGACAAACGAGAAGAATCTTCCTTGTTACAGGAAATTCATCTAATTAAGATGAAAGATCTTTCTTTAACTAGACTATACGAACAGATATCGGAAGTTAAACTGGCATTGTTTAATGTCATAGAGACTAAAGAAAGGGATCAATCAGTAGTGAAAGCAAAAAAAGAATCATACACAAAGTTATGTCTAGACGTATTTATAACGGGAGTAAGGGGACCGCTGGGCGCTTTTATAAGGGCCCTAAGACCCAGGACCCTGACCGAAGCCTATGAAGAGGCACTAAAAGAAAGGGAATTATATTTCCAGGAGATGAAAAGAAAACAATTCGATCAGAAAGGATCAGGACAGGAAAAAAAAGGACAAATAACACAGATCAGGGTCAAGTAGTTCAAGCATCGACTAGCAACAATGGAAATATAAACTTTAACAGAGATTTATAGAATTATCGTAGAAAAGAAAAAGGCAGAGAATTTACAAATAGAACATTGCAGTATTTTGACGGAAACATTAATTACCTACAATAACGCTATTCATTCAGCAACAAAACTCACACCTTTCGAACTATTCTCAGGTAGAATCCACTCCTTTCATAAGAATATCGATTTTAACGACCAACACGACTACCTCAAACAATTAAACGCCTTTAGAAAAAAACTTTACCCGGATATAGCAAAGCATATGAGTTTGATTAAAAGTCAGAATATAGAAAAATTAAACAAAGATAGAGAAGACCCACAACAATTAGAAACAGGAGAAACAATATTTAGAAAAGAAAACAGAAGGAATAAGTTAACACAAAGATTTACTAAACACAAAGGACTAGAAGACAGTGGGCATACATTAACCTCAAACAAAAAACAGAAGTTACATAAGTCAAAATTAAGAAAAGGCACTAAAAGTAACAATACAAATTGACTATAAAACTATAACATTAAAAATACCCCATGAAAATATTTACAGGTTTGCCCTAGCAGAGGGTCAATTTGTTAACGTTCAGTACTTGGAACCAGGAACTCCGATGGTGAGACTAGAATTAGGAACAGCTAAAAGTACGATATACATAACTACAGAATTATAGCTCATATTATCTGTATTGAAGATTATAAGAAGAATATAGAACAGTTGCAAAGTGCACTGCATGAAATGAAAACAGTAGAGTTTTCGGGAGAAGCTATTAAAACACTAGAGGAAAAACTTAACCAGGTTAAAGAAAAAATTAATATTAATATTAATATTAAAAGAGGAGCAATTAATGGATTAGGAAGTATAATTAAAACAATAACAGGAAATATGGATGCAGAAGATTCTAATAGGATAAAAGATGAGTTTCAAAATATACATAATAGCTTAGGCGAATTAGCATCAGAAATTGATAACGAAAATGAAGTTGTAGTAAGATTCCAAAACATAACTAAACACATAAACCAAGAGCAAATAGTAATAAGCAATTTTATTAAGAATTTTAAAAACGAAATTTTTAAACACTTAACACAAGAACATAATGAAATTCATGCTCTACAATATACAAATAAAAGTACCTATGTTCGAACTCGAAAATTATAAACTCGCTCACATTATACCAATACCCTTAAACAAGACAAAATATCTGCAAATTCCAAATTATATTTTATTTAACAAAGATGTCTTAAAATCTGCAAAAGAAAAATGTGACAAAGTTCACGAACAATATTTTTGTAAATCTAAACCCCCAATGGAGACGAAAGGTGCCTTCGATCAATCGCCAACGCGGATTTGGCGGTCTGTGACGCGGTTGAAGTTGACGACAAGGGACTATCACAATGATAGTGGTGGTAAAACGGAGAGCGGCCATCAGTGATGTGCCGCGTAGACTACACGATGTAGACTACACGATTGTCTACGTGTCGACAATCGAATGTCGACAATGTTTGAAGACGACACGTCGACAATGTCGACAATGGCTTAGTAAAGAAAATATAATACATTTTATTAAATAAAGAAAAATTTTTTCATTTTTATTTTATTCGTTATCGTCATCTTCTGAAACATCTTTAACTCTTAATGAATAATTTATATGTACAAGTTTTTTGATCTTTCAAATAAAAGCTTATTTCTTGCACATGAATGAACATGAGCCCAGCTCGAAAAAATGCGTTCAATTTGAGCGGAGGAAGCCGGTATTTTCAAAAGTCTTGTAGCCAATCTTGCTAAATTTGAATATTTAATCTTCGCCAAGTTCCAAAAAACTAGTGGACGCTTAATTTCCTTATCATAAAGTACTTTAAAATATCCTGTTTTATTATTAAAACTATCATATTCTTCAAGACCATCAGCATTGAGGTTGTTTAACATAAAATCAAAAATGATACTATTGTGATCATTTGATAGTTTCAACTCACTGAAAAGAGGATGTAAATAGTACGCTGATAAAGCGTATTTGTTTAACGCCAAATCTTGTCTTGTTTTAGGTTGCTTAGAAAACTGTTCGGTCTTAAACAATTTATAGATTGGCATTTGTAAATTAAATTGCAAATTGGATCTTAAATAAGAATGCCCTTCTTTACGTCGTCAATGAATTTGGTGTCAAAAAGTAATCCTATTACATGAGCCTTTACTTGTGATTCTGCTGCAACTTGTTTCATAATCTGCTCACTTTCGATCAAACAATTATATGCATTGCAATGAGAGCACCATCGTGTTTCACATGCTAACTTAATTCTGCTTCCACCTTTTTCAACAATTTATCGAACTGATCTCTTTCAAAAGCTGTCTGCGCGGAGACCAACTCTTCATATTGTCTACATAGTCGACATTGTCGACGCATTAATGACATTGTCGACGCATTAATGACATTGTCGACGCATTCATGACATTGTCGACGCATTCTTGACGTAACGCTGTCGACAATCACAGATGACGCGTCGTGGCCCATCACTGGCGGCCATATTCACTCCTTCACCGACACCAGCACAGTTCGTTCCGTCACTTCCTTCGATGTGGCCGTCACTTCAATACCGGGGGGGAGGAGTTACCACATGCACCCTTCCCCCGATCAGCATTGTACCCCCTCCTAAGCCGAAGCGGGGGAACAACAGCTTGCTTACAAAGTAACTCAAGTGCATACTTGACATATTAACATTTAGATGGTAACTTATAAGAAACCCAAACGCATACTTATATATATATAAACATCTACGGTTCAATCTGGAACCAAGAGTACATTGTCCCACTTGTACAAATAAACAGGAAAGGCACAAATGCCGACTGGGCATTTTTGCAACATTGTAGTTCTAAGAATCCTAAACCCATGTACCCATCAAGTAATGTTTGAACAGCAGAATAAATTCATTCCTATTGTACCAACTGAAACGAACAGACGTGTTGCGAAATTCATCTCGAAATATAAAAAGGCCAAAGTTAAGGAACCACCATTAAGGTTCTGAGGAAGAATACCCCCTCCCGAAATCTCCTTCCAACAAACGATATTGGAACACCGTTGGAACGATAACTCGGGCCCAACTGGAGGAAAGCGTCCGCAGACGCGTAAGGTTTGTCCTACATCTGGACGGAGCTACGTTCCGAGTGACGTTGACACCCGGGGGAAGGATATTCATATCCTTCCATTGGCATAGCAAGGGGGGGTGAGAGGGCCCAAACAGAGCCCCCACATTTTTTTTGTATATATTTTCTCTTTTCTATTTTTAGTATGTAATTCTAGAATTAATTTTACTTCCTTTCTTTTAGAATAAGTAGCTGTAAGTCTATTCAGTATTACACTTATCCCAATGAAGGGAACTTTTTCAGTTTAACCAAAAAAGCTGTGTTTAAGTTACGGGTTAGTCGAAACTACCGCAAAGAATAGGGCTGATAAATACAGGGTATAGGCTCGCTCACCGAACCTTCCGCGCAGCAGCACAAGAGACGCCGACGCCAAGGAAAACCACCACCAAAAAGCAGAACGCAGTCGAGAGAGCAGCAGAACGCAGCCGAGAGAGCGCAACAGAGCAGCAGCAGAGAGGAGCGTAACAGAACACCAGCAGAGGGAGAGCGGCAGAGCACCAGCAGAGAGGAGCGCAACAGAACACCAGCAGAAAGAGAGCGGCAGAACAACGGCTGAAGGAGCGCAACAGAACACCTGCAAGGAGAGGGCACTGCAACTGCAGCAGAGCAGCAGCCGAACGAGCGCGACAGCCGTAGCCGAACATCGAGAGAGCGCTGCAGCTGCAGCCGAACCCAAGCCAAAACGCATGCGAGACAGGACAGCCGTGGGCAGCGGAGAGGGGAGGAAGCTACGATGCACTTGCGTCGCCGCAAAATGTGTGGTCGGCTTAAGCTCTGCGACTGCGCTGCCCAAAATCTAACGCCGGCATTTGGAGGCTGGGTGAAATTTTGGCGCGAGGACGATGATTTATTAAGTGGTGACGCTAGAAACTGACGGGCGCAAAAGTCACGACACAAAGAAAAGTAGTGACGCTGAAAAACTGACGGGCGAAGTATAAGTCGCAACAAAGGAAGAGTGACCGCAAGTGTTGAAACCAATCCTACAAGAAGGGCAGAAGAGATCCGGAGGAAACCCAGGAGGATGCGTGGAACAAGGTGAGCGAGCCACTTGTTGGCCGACTTATTAGGCAGGGCCCGTATACGGGCAAGGCAGTGTAACGGTGCATAGGTAGGGCAAGGGCAGGTAGAATAAGTGGAAAAGAATAAAGAAAAATATAAAATGAAAGAGTTTGTGTTGCACACAGTGCGGCAAGGGGAGACGTGACTGCCGGGAGCGGGCGTGTTAGTACCTGTGTGTGAGTGTGCGCGTGCAGTGGCGAAGACGTGAGACTGCGTGGTCCAACTGTTCCAGAGTTCTTCATTCAACACAGTGTTGAATTTTAAAGCCATTATTGCTAGGCTAGATTTTACATACGCCGACAAAACACCGGTACATGTAATACAACAGCAACTAAGCACTCTTCAGCAGGGCAACCTGCCACTGCTACAATACTTCGACGAGGTCGAGAACCAGTCTATGAGGACCCTACAAAACCTGAATCATCTACCACAGGAAGAGAGTAACGGTGACTACGAGTCACGGTCACAGCATGAAACGACACAAGTAGAGGACGATTTGTCCGGAGCCGAAAGTTGTCATTTTTAGTGGAAGCTCCCCTGCTTCCGTTCATAAGACGAATGGTTGCAGGGAAAATTATCGGACTTCTGACAGGGGCCTTAAAAAAATTAAATAAAACCCCCATTCCCGAATTGGCACATTGGAAGCCAGTTGACAGCCCTTTTCAAGTCAAATCAATTCATGGGCACACTAAGATTGAACAGAAATGCCTTTTGTCCTTTTTTTCGTGCTCGAGTCACTTAATGACTTCGATGGCATAATTGGCCTTGATCTGTTGAAACAGATCAATGCCCAAATAGATCTGAGAAACAACGTCATTAAACTTGACAATGGGATAGAAAAAATCAAGTTCACTAAATGTCAACAGGTAAACCATATTCGGATTAAAGACACAGATGTCCCTCCCGCTGTCAGATCCACCTTTGATAGTATGATCAACAAAATGATAAAAGCATTCGCGGACGTTAACGAGTCCCTACCGTACAACATAAATACGGTTGCCACTATACCAACGGATGACGAACCGGTTTACTCAAAAATTTATCCGTATCCGAAAGGCGTGTCTGACTTTGTCAATGCAGAGGTTAAACAACTTCTAGCGAATGGCATAATACGACCGTCAAAGTCCCTTAATAATAACCCGATATGGGTCGTCGACAAAAAAAGCATCGACAAAGCGGGGCACAAGCAAAAGCGTCTGGCTATTGATTTTAGGAAACTAAATCATAAGACAACCGATGATAAATACCGTATCCCATCCATTTCGACTATATTATCAAACTTGGTCGAGGCTCAGTATTTCACAACGCTGGACCTCAAGTCAGGGTTTCACCAAATAGAATTGGCTGAAAGAGATCGGAAAACGACAGCGTTCTCTGTCAACAACGGGAAGTATGAGTTTTGTAGACTCCCCTTTGGGCTGAAAAATGCCCCAAGTATTTTTCAACGAGCCATTGATGATGTGCTCCGCGAACAAATTGGTAGGATATGTTATGTTTACGTCGATGACGTAATAATCTTCTCCAAGTCCAAAGAAGACCATATCGGAGACATTAGGTGGGTCTTGAAAAACCTTAGGATACCTTAGATCAAGAAAAATCAAAGTTTTTCAAAAAAAGCGTGGAATATCTGGGATTTACGGTATGCAGAGGCGGGATTCAGTCCTCGCCCGATAAAGTGAAAGCTATCAAGAACTTTCCTCCACCGATAATTTTAGGTCTAGCACGCTACTATAGCTGCTTCATAACGGGTTTTGCCAGCATCGCAAGGCCCCTAACAGATATCTTGAAAGGCGAAAATGGCAAAGTAAGTTCCAATTACTCAAGAAAGGTGATAATCGATTGTCACCAGAGCAAAATGAAGCCTTTGATAGGCTTAAAAATATACTGGCCTCAGAAGATGTAATATTGTCCTACCCAAATTACAAAAAGCCTTTTGACCTCACAGCAGATGCGTCTGGCTATGGACTGGGAGCGGTACTGTCTCAAGGCGGCAGCCCGATAACAATGATCTCGCGAACATTACGAGGAAACGAGGTAAATTTTGCCACAAATGAGCGTGAACTTCTCGCCATTGTATGGGCACTCAAAAACCTCAGAAATTACTTGTATGGTGTTAAGAATCTTAACATTCATACAGATCACCAGCCATTAACTTTTTCGGTATCGGACAAAAACCCGAATGCCAAAATAAAGCGTTGGAAAGCCTTCATTGATGAGCACAACGCAAACATAATTTATAAGCCCGGAAAGGAGAATTTGGTAGCAGACGCTCTGTCTCGCCAAAACGTCAATGCGTTAGAGGATTCAGCAGACTCGGATGCTGCCATTATCCACAGTGAACAATCCCTCACATATACAATTGAAGCCACAGACAAGCCGGTGAATTGCTTTCGGAACCAGATTATTCTGGAAGAAGGGACTATCGCCCAACAAAAGACGTATATTTTGTTCAAGACAAAAACTCGACGCATAATTAATTTTTCTGATCGCAGCACATTACTGCAAAGCATTAAAGATGCAGTAAATGCTAACGTAACCAATGCAATTCAATGCGAGTTACCCATACTGGCTTTCATCCAACTCGGACCAGTTGAGCCATTCCCTTCTACCACTTTTAGATATTGTAAGAACTTGGTTACAGATATTGTAAACCCAACGGAACAAAGGGAAATTGCGACAACTGAACATAACCGTGCGCACAGAGCAGCGCAAGAAAATGCGAAACAAATACTTAGAGACTATTTTTTTCCAAAGATAAGTCGCTTAACGTCGGAAATAGCTGCAAACTGTAGAATTTGTGCTATGAGTAAACATGATCGGCACCCAAAAAAACACCGATACCATCGTATGCCGGAGAAATGTTGCATATAGATGTTTACTCCACTGCCGGCAAATATTTTCTAACTTGCATCGACAAGTTTTCCAAGTTTGCAGTAGTACAGCCTATACGGTCTCTCGCAATCGTATGTAGATATAAAAGCTCCACTTTTGCAACTTCTCAACACTTTTCCCAAAACAAAATCGATTTACTGCGACAACGAGAAATCCTTGAACTGAGAAACCATTAAATCAATGCTCAGCAATAACTTTGGCATTGAGATTTAAAACCCCACCCCTGCATAGCTCCTCTAATGGACAAGTCGAGCGGTTCCATGGCACCCTTGAGGATATAGAACGTTCTTGTAAGTTGGAAAAACAGGTAGAGGACACTGTCGAAAACATTCTCCTTGCAACCATAAAGTACAACCGGTCAATCCATTCGGTGACAAACGAGAGACCCATAGACGTAATTCACGCAGCCCCCAAAGACAGTATTGTGCGAATTAGCGAAAAAATCGCATCAGCACAGAAATAGACACTTGACCAAATAAATAAAAATAGGGTCTATAAGTCATATTTGGTAGGCGATAGTGTTTGGATAAAAAACAATAAGAGACTGGGAAATAAACTATCACCCCTATTCACAGAAGCTATAGTGGAAGCAGACCGAGGTACGACGGTTCTTATTAAAGGGAGGGTGGTCCATAAGGACAATCTTAAGTAGGCTTTTGACATTTGAAAAATCATAACAATTATTTTTCACATATTACATTTTTTTTAGGTTAAGTTCAAACAAGGTCAGTTAATAGATTCCGAGAGCAAGCAGATAGAGATCAACAGTAAATTCCAGGAGAGACTTAATACCGTTTCAAGGGCCCTCAACGAAATTTTGAAACCAGATGCAGAGGTCGAACATTTTTATGCAACAATTTTGGCAAAGAATATGTAGCGGGGCCTGAAGCCGAATAAAGTCAGGTGCCTGAAAGTAGGCAGTAGTTTTTTTTGGTGGACTGCAAGTTTCACCGAATAAAAGATTTTTGTTTCAAGCAAAGCTCGACTTGTAATGAAATGTTAATGTTAAGGCAGAAACAGGGTAACATTACATGCCCAATTGAGTTAGGGTTGCGGTTCAAAAGCTTTACGCCTGGTTGCATCCAGGTCAAGCCGCATGGTTGAGCCAGGCTCTCTTTCCTGTCTCGATCTTTTCCTGCTGCAATCGTCAAAGAGATCAGATCAGTTCTAATAGTTGCAAGTGAAAATTAAATAAAAGTGATTGAGAAAAAATAGAAAATATAAATTGTGCACAATCAATTCAATTCTGGCGTTTTCGCTCTCGGCCCTCGTAAGTGATATTTATTGTCTGCCGTGAACAAACAATTGTGAGGTTACAATTTGCTGTTACTAAAACTTTCACAGATCAACGCTCAACTAAACCCTGTCTTCCTGCCAACATTGCGAAAGCAAGAAAATATAAGAAAGAATTGGTTAACTTTTTGCATCGCCAAGGTACGTAGAGTAATAGTAGCACGAAAGAGTCGCTTTCTAATTAAATTGTGGGTTTTCTCAGACGAAATTGGGCGAGTTGCCCATAGGAGCACCTTTTTTTTTCTAACCTAAAAAGAAAAAATAAAAGGAAAAGAAACAACGACACCTTAGAGCACGCGGCAAGGCCTCTTAGGACTTAACAGGCCATAACCTCAACCAATCAACTATAATTAAACAGGAAAACACCTTATCTCTTATATCATCTCAATCTAAATCAATCTAAACATCAAAATGCAGGATTAATCAACGATCAAATCAAATCAAATGCCAAATATTTAAATCTACGCCCAAAAGCAGGCAAGATGTTCCTGCACCAGCAGAAGGGAATTCAATTCGACGTTTAAAAATAATGCGAACATAAGAGCAGAGTTTTCTTAATTAGGTAATTTTTGCCCTTCTGGCTTTCATAAATGTATTTGGTTTAAATAAAACCAGTAAGAAAAGCAACAGTCGCGCTGCACGCGACAGTGTGATACCCTTCTACCTATGTTCCGGTGTAGTTTAATTTGTTAAATTCATACACATATAGATAGGCACATGCTTGAAAATGATGCCCGACAGATGGCGCTCGCGCTTTGAGCTCGCCCGCCTCCCTTGTTAGCTGATACAAGCACTTGATTTTATGCACATAATTTCTTAAATAACTTCTGTGTTTATTGTCCGATCGGATTGCAATTTCGAGAATACGTAGATATTTTAATGAGCTTAGTAAATGTTAAAGTCAGAAATTTTTATCTTTTATACAGCGCTTACAAATTAAGTTCAAAAATTAAATTATTGATTTGTGGGGGCGGTGGGCGTGGCACATAACATTTGAAATAATAATTATAGTACACAGGAGTCTTCCTGCCAAATTTGGTAACTCTAGCTTTTATAATAGCTGAGATCTGTGCGTTCACACAGACAGACAGACAGACGGACATGGCTCAATCGGCTTGTGATCCTGAGCAAGAATATATATACTTTATGGGGTCTCCGACGCCTCCTTCTGCCTGTTACATACATTTGCACAAAGTTAGTATACCCTTTTTTGACCATTTTCAATGGTCGAAGGGTATAAAAATGAAACATTAGGAGAATAGGAAAGTTTTGGCTCAGCTCATGTTCGCTAACAAATACAAGGGAAAAAATCATCTAAATAATATAATGTCACGCGGAGACAACAAAAACGCTCCACAATTTCAGGAACCATGACCGAGAGATCGATCTTTCGACTTTGGAATTAAAGCCTGTGAGTTCGTTCCTTTATATATATTTTATTTTTATATATTATTTTTGAAAATTTATTATTTTTGATAATTTTTGTTTGTTTGTTAATTGCAAATATTATCGTGCGACATGAGCCCCCAAGCGTTATTAAATCTAAAAGATCTAAGTGAAGAAAGATAAATTTAAATGAAAGTGAAAAAAAAATAGAAAGAAGCAAAGAAAAATTTTAAAGTTTATAAGTGCAAAGAAGAAAAACAAAAATAAAAATTAATTAATTAAAGAAAGGCACGAATATCTAGAAGCTGAAAGAAAAGTGAGGAATTATATGAATAATTAAGAAATCTAAAATATTACTCAACTAAAACTGAAATGCTGCTAGATTACTACATATACGTTAGCTTAATTTAGAAGTGTTAAAGAATTACATCTAGTAGGGATTCTCGCTCAAGTCAAACGTTTCAACAAACAATTGAGTAGCCGACTTTCTACTTTTCCTACTCTTATATAAATATTTAGTTTATACTTATTTTTTTTATTATGCATCATTTACGCAAATTTTTTGTTACTATTATATATATGCATGAGCCATTGGAAACAAATTTATATATATTTTTTTTTATTTTTTTTTCAAAACATTCTCACAAGAAGTGATTATACCTTAAAAGTTTTTCCGTACAACTTTTTAAAATCTCTAGGTCTGTCCGCAAATATTTTTTCACAGCTGGATGGAAGGCGCCCGATGCCTCCCCTACGCCCGGAATCAATGATGATAAACATGAAATTTAACTAATTTACATATATTAGAGAACTCATGCTGATGATTCCGCGGTCGTAGGGGACACAGGGGTCACCAGAGCCATGCTCTTAGGTTGGTGATCTAGGTAGGGTGGGCATTCGCGACCACAATAACACCAGTGGCTGCGCTTTTATACCAATTCTTGCGTTCTTTTCCCCTCTCTCTCACTATTCATATAATTTTTGAATTCTTTTGTATCTCTAGTCCGGTTAAGTTTATCTAGTTCATTTTTTCGTCGCAGCACGCTCAATTCTAATCTTATAAATAATTATAGTGTATCAAGAGTCGGATCTGTCAAAGCAAGACCACCACCCCCAAAGCCGACGAGCTAGAGCCGGATTCTAAAGCGTGCCACGCTAGCGCAGATCGTCCGAACAAAAGTAATACCGTTACACGTTACAAATAGAATGATAATTACAAACCTTGAGGACTTAATCCTCACTGTTACACTTGCAAAAATTAATTTAATCAGCCCCCTTATACTAGACAGCATTGACATAAAAGAATTATTAAATGAACAGTTCACAAATACTAGTATAACCGACCTGATTTAATATCCCAAACCTTTGATAAATTTTAAAAAAATATATATTCTTCCTGTTCAGCACAATGACATAATATAATATTAGATCTAGAAGAAGGTAATACGGTGGCAGACTGTGGAACAAAGACCTTCGCTGTACGTGACTGCGCTGCCACTGTGAGCACTACTTTCTGCAGAAGACTACAAAACACTTCATGCGCCCAACAACTGGTATCTGGAACCGTCGCACAATTCGCTACACGCCCCGGACACCTGGCGCCCGTGGTAGTAATTTTTTATTTTTTTATTTTATTTATTTATTTAACGTCAACTAAGCCAGTCGACTTGAAAAATTCGATTATCATATTTACATTAAAATTAGATAAAATTAAGATTAAAAATATAAAAAATGGTAAAAATTTATTAAGATTATATATTTTTTAAATTAGGTTGGGGAATATAAAACCAGAATTAACGATCCAGCATTTGCTGCAAAGGATTGGGGAAAACCCAGTAAAACCCAATCAGATCGGAAGATTAATGTTAGTTATTAGGATGAAGAGTTAATTCATTAAGGATAGACAATTTAACAGAGTGGAGGGAGGACTCTGAGTTGAAAACTCTAGACAGTCTATTGTAGTCAGCACAGAGAACTCGGAAAGGGTCATGCAAGCTGTAATTATTAGGACAAAAGGCTAAAGAAAGTGGCCTAAAATTACGAGTAACTCTAGAAGGAATACAGAAATTGATTAGGTTAAGTAGAGTGGGCGAATCTATATCGTACTTTATTAGTTTTACGATAAACATAACACCTAACATAATACGACGGTTAGTTAAAGAAGGTAGGTTAATTAGAAGGAGTCTACTAGGATATGGTGGTAAGTCTACACCCGAAACCCAATTAAAACTACGCAAGGCAAAGAGTAGGAACTGCTTTTGAACAGACTCAATTTATCTTGGTGAATATGGTATTGCGGTGACCACACGCAAGACCCATATTCAAGAATTGGACGAACAAGAGAAGTATAAAGCAACTTTGTCGTATAAGGATCCTCGAATTCTTTGGCCCATCTTTTGATGAACCCAAGTAGTCGAAATGCCTTATTGACAATTTGTGTTATGTGACGATCAAATTTCAATTTATGGTCAAAAAGGATACCTAAATCCATTACTTCAGATATTCTTAAGAGTGGGGTTAAGTTAAGATTATAGTTGATGACATGATAGTTACCTCTGTAAAATGACATAACCTTGCACTTCAAACAGTTTAGATGTAGTAGATTATGTCTACACCAAGCAAAAAACAAATCAAGATCTGTTTGAAGAAGGTTATTAATAGGATCACTATGTGTCAAACAGAGTTTCACATCATCAGCATACATAAGAATGTTAGAGTGAAGAAGTATAGAAGGAGGGCATTGAACTAATAAACAGCGCGACCATAAATGTAGTGGACAGCACTGGGAACAGCCAGATAGTCGCTGGAACCTTCCTCGCGACTTACGACGACCACATTTCACTAAATGGCACCCGTTACGTGAACCACCGAGGCATCCTGAAGAAGAAACCTGCTGTATCCACGTCAGCCGTGGTCAACGTCACCCTCTTCAGAGAACATCTGAGCCTCCCATTCTTGCATGACCTAACCATGAAGAATCTCCAGCATATCAGGGATCTTAGATCGGGAGTGTCTTTACGATCCTGTGGCTGCCTGACACTCATCGCCCTATTACTACTCCTTGTTAACGCCTGGAATTATACCAGCGCAGAATGAGACAGAGGAAACCCGAGGACGCGTTTCAAGCTAGTAGGGAAGGAGTTAGCACGCGCAAGCTTGAGTTTGCTGACTACGCTGTTGCGCCGGATGCCGTCGCAACAAAGTTGCAGCCGAAATCCGAAACTCGCACGCACAAGCAGCCTGATCGCCCGTTGGAGACGCCCACTCTGCACTCAGCCGGCATTCCAGCCGGCAGCGACGGCTTCACGGTTCGATGCAGCTTGCCCTAGAAGGTAGTTTAGAATTTGCTCTCCTAAGGTTCGAACGAACTTAGAAAAAAACGAATTAAAATAATAAAGATTCTTCTCTAACATAATAATAAAGAGACTTCTCTTAATTTATATAAGTAATAAAAATGAACTCAAAATAAAAAAAGAATTTTTCGATAATAGTATAATTAAGCTAAAATTATATTAGAAAATAACTCCACTATATTTCGTTATTTTTCAAAAGGAGGGAGGTGTAGTAAGCGCATATATTGTCTACTTAATATACCAAATGCCGATCATATTTAAAACAAAACATTGTAACACTTTGTTGCAATGTACAGCAGAACCCAAGTACATATGTAACATGAGACCTCACTCATAATCAAAACGGCTTAAGTGCGGAGTCAGCGATATATACATGCGCGTACTCTCTCAACGTTGCTTCTCAGCTATATACTCCATATACATAAATACATCCTAAATACCACATGCCGCGGGAAGCTACGATGACAGCGCGGTTTTAGAGTTAAGTGATGTCGACGTAGATATTAAGATTTCATTATAAATCCAAGACTGTGGAAAAAACTTTCCTACTTCGATGACAACAATAAAAGAGACCTTAACTAATTACACCCTCAACAAATCACAGTGGAGTAAGAGTCAAATGTAAAGACGTTTCTCCAACTACTATATAAGCAAAATGTCCTCCTCCACACACACCAAAAACCGGAAGATAAAGGGCTAAGAATTGTTATCCGTAACTTACATGCCTCAACTTTAACTAATACTATATGTAGTCTGCTTGCGACTAAGGGCTACAAAGTCAAATACGTCAACGTACTAAAAAATCGCTTCACATTTTTGAGGTTGAAATTGACTCTAAAAATTACACACAAGCTGAAGAAATTCTTACGATAACAAGACTTGGCAGCCAAGAAGTACGTATCTATTGAACAGTGCACTGACCCATTACAGTGTCACCGCTGGCAAACTTTTGGTCACAGCAAAAATTATTGCCGTAAAAGCCTTTGTCTGCCTAAAGTGCGAAGGACCTCAACCAAAAACAGACTGAAAAAAAGATAGAAACTTCCCAGGGCTTTGCGCAAAACGCGGAAACCAGCACATTGCCTTCCACAAAAGTTGCCCCGTCTATAAGACTGAAAGAGCCAAGCTACTTGCTGTTAGACTTAGCATCCCACCAGCCACGTACAACAACAACTTTCCTGCCACTTCAGACCAGCTACAGCCATCCTTGCAACCTCAAGAACCGCAAACCATACTTAAAGAAATTCCATTGTCCTCAAAACAAGCGACAGATGCCAATTAAACCAAGCCGCTTCCTGATAACGCAAAGCGCCAATTCTTGCTGCCCTTAAAACAAAGATTTAATAGTCAACAACCTAACATTTCATCCCCAAGTACACATAAGCCCAGAAACAACACTCCAATATTTGTCCAAAAACTAACCAGCAACTCAAACAACCAAAAAACATATATTCAGATTGCTTACGAGGCTACTATCAATATCCCCCGCAAATTGTCTCTAAACAAACACATTCAAACCTTCTCTAAACTCCCACGCCCGACTCGTTCACCCCTCATGTACCCCCAGCACCAATCTCAACAGCCCCAACAATTAATAAGTTGACATGATTCTTAAACCAAAAAGAAACCAGTGATTTTGCATACAATTTTTGACAGTTTTTTTGAACGGCTCTGTTATTGCATTCTATCTTTTGTCAGTTATCAGATGGCACTTTTAACTTGCTTTAGAAAAAAAGCAAAAACCACCACGCCTACACAAATAGAAGACATCGAACCGGGAAGCTTTGCGATACAAAGTTGCAACATAAACATCAACGGCGATTCAGCCGCCGACATCCGCCCAAAAAGCTGACACCACATTCTTTTCGCTCAGACTGGGCAACGCATACAATTCCATATATGTACATACTTATAAACATACTTATTACAATACCTCACGAAGCTCCCCGGAGGTAACTGGCGCAGCCGGGAAACTGGAATGGAAAATACTCTATTAAACCTTTTATTAGTTTTATTGTAAGTAGTTGTGGAAAAAGAGTGAGAATAAAGTGCAGAAATGTCTAAAAGTGATTACAACAAAAGTCCTACTACAATACATAAACCGCCTTAACAAACATACACACAAAACACTCATAAAAAAATTTTTTTTTTTTTATATACCTAACTAAAACTTAAATATGCCGTAATCGCGAAACATGATATGTGTTGTATTTGTGTGAAATCAATCGCTGATAGTCACTGCCGACGTTTATTAAGGCCAGGTACCACATCATTATTTTCATGTGTACATATATATGCAAAACAATTAAAACAATATACACACACACAAATATTTCAAATGCAATATATACAAAAAAATGTAGTGTACCTGTGTGGCATCAATCGCTGATAAACCACTGCCGAAATCTTAAAGGCCTGGTACTACATCACAAAAATACATATATATACAACAAAAATATATACACAACAAAACCATATATACAAACGTGTAAGAGTGACGTGTAATGTACTTGTGTGAAATCAATCGCTGATAATCACTACCGAAGCTTAGTAAGGCCAAGTACCACATCATTACTTTCATGTATACATTTATATACGCAAACCACCAAAACAAATACATATACACATACAAACATTCCAAATACGAATAATACAATATTATATGAACGGTGAAGTGTATGATTTTTAAGGCTGGGTACAAAACCACAAAATAACATATAAATTGCACACCTTAATCAAAAAAAAAAAAAAAACAATAACAAAAAGTAATAATAAATAAAAGAAAATTTTTTGAAACATGCACCCATATTTTCACTCTTTCAACACAAATAAAGTATTTAAATTATACATACATACACTAATATCACTATATAACAGAAATTAACCACTTAAAAAGCCAGTCCACCACCATCTCAGATAACTTCGAAATACAGATCTCGTTTAATGATGAAGTTCAACTACTGTTCAAAAACTTAACAAGACGCATTAACAACGAACAGAATTTGATTAAAAACTTCTTTGAAAACACTCAAAATACAATCTACACAAAAATATATAACAATGAAGAAGAAATAAAGAAACTACAATATATAAATAGGCTTAACTATAATATAGATTTATTACTTAGTCACCTAAGCGACATTATAGAAAGTACACTGCTTGCCAAAATTAATGTTATTCCAAAACTCATTTTAGATAAGACAGAAATAACCAAAATCAAACAAATTTTTAAAACCCAAAACTACACAATAAAATCCGAGCAACACACTTATAATCTATTAAAAATGAACACACTCAATTACCAAGACAAAATAATTTTTAGTATCAAAATTCCTATTTTTCTAAATTCTAACTACGAAATGGCAAGATTAATTCCACTTCCAATAAATTCCACACAATTTGTAATAGCACCTAAGTACTTAATATATAATAACAAAAGTAATAGTATGTTTTCAACTATGTATAAATGCCCTGTAATAGAAGAACAATTCGTCTGCGAAATCGATTCCATCAATAATCTTAAAAATAATACTTGCCTGGGACACCTTATCCAAAATAAGACCAGCTACTGCGACATAAAGGAAACGGGACTCACGACTGATGTGTTCGAACCGGAAAAAGGCTTCATATTTGTATTTAACGGGAACAACCTCCCAATCATCTCCTCCAACCAGACCATAACTAATATCAATGGATCAGCTATAATAAAGTATAACAATTGCACATTACAAATCAATGAAATAAACTACGACAACACGGCGGTATCAACAGAAGAGCACCCCGACTTCTTCCTATCACCAATGCGGAAACTAATAAAAAATGCCACTATCAACATACTCACCTTGGAAAGACTTCACCTGGATACACTCACAACATCCAATAAGCTACTGGTCGTCACCGCAGGAAACTCTCGACACTCGACAACCTTGTACATTCTCTTCACCGTATCCCTAGTCGGCGTAATACTCACCTAGACACTTCGTAGGGACACATCTTCCATACCGGGCCCGACCACATTCTTCCAATCGTCGCTCCACCAATTCCTCCGTTATGGCCGTCGCTCCAAACTGGGGGGGGGGAGGAGTTACCGACCCATCGGTACCATACACCACCCCTCCTTCTAAACCACCACGCCTACACAAATAGAAGACATCGAGCCGGGAAGCTTTGCGATACAAAGTACCAACATAAACATCAACGGCGATTCAGCCGCCGACATCCGCCCAAAAAGCTGACACCACATTCTTTTCGCTCAGACAGAGCAACGCATACAATTCCATATACATACTTATAAACATACTTATACTTTCTGCTGTGTCAGATACTTTATTTCTAAGAACTTTAACATTGTAACACACACATACATACATATTACTTAAGACCAAGAATAAAGACGACAGTCAGTCGATGTTGAGCAGCAAGCACTTGTGGACATATCTACTATTTAATCTCGCAACAAATATTTGATTGAATTCCCTGGAGACAGCCCGTGGCTTCTTTCTGGATCATACAACCCCTCTCTCGTATTACAATACCTCACGAAGCTCCCCGGAGGTAACTCGCGCGTAATTATACCCTTCGAAAATGGTCAAAACAGGGTATACTAACTTTGTGCAAATGTATGTAACAGGCAGAAGGAGGCGTGGGAGAGCCCATAATAATAATTAATAATAATAATCAATAATTATATTTTTGAACTTAATTTGTAAGCGCTGTATAAAAGATACAACTTTCTGACTTTAACATATACTAAGCTCATTAAAATATATACGTATTCTCGAAATTGCAATCCGATCAGACAATAAACACAGAAGTTATTTAAGAAAGTATGAGCATAAAACCAAGTACTTGTATCAGCTAACAAGGGAGGCGGGCGAGCGCAAAGCGCGAGAGTTACCATGCCCAGCATTGTCCCCACTCAGCAACAGTCACCGCCCACGAAGCCGCCCCGGTCATTAACATCAACAAAGTGCCAACACTGTACGTATTGATTACGTAGCGACCCACACTTTGTTGCAATACTGCCGACGTTGCCGAACGGATGCGATAAACAAATCGCCAACAGAAAGATCACCCCATTTCATTTCTCATTCCATTCTCATTCCATTCCCATACATTTCCATAAGCTAAGCATTGTTATACTTAAGAGATAAATAAAATAAATTCATTCTTATACCTACCACGAAAGTGCAAAGAAGTATTCATATTCATTCCTACGAAGACACACCCGACTCTCATATGATAACTCGAGCGCCATCTGTCGGCATGCGCATTCGTATATGTGTATGAATTTAACAAATTAAACTACACCGGAACATAGGTCGAAGGGTATCCCACTGTCGTGTGCAGCGCGGCTGTGGTTTTTTTCTATTTTTTCATTTTGCCACAGCTGTCAACATTCGACGGCATTATTGGTCTAGACACCCTAACAGAAGCTGGTGCGACCATCGACTTAACGTCAAAGGCCTTAAATTTCTCAAAAGGTACGGAAGAGATCCTATTCCACAAATGTCGCAGCGTAAACTTTACGAAAATAGACGACATTGAAGTACCGCCAACCATAAGAAGTGAGTTCGTAAAAATGATGAACGCAAAAATCAGAGCTTTCGCAGATCCAAACCAGTAAGAAAAGCAACAGTCGCGCGGCACGCGACAGTGGGATACCCTTCGACCTACGTTCCTATGTATGTACACATATGCATATGCACATGATTAAAAATTATTCTCGATAGATGGCGCTCGCGCTTCGCGCTCGCCTGCCTCCCTTGTTAGTAGACACAAGCACTTGGTTTTATGCTCATACTTTCTTAAATAACTTCTGTGTTTATTGACCGATCGGATTACAATTTCGAGAATACGTTGATATTTTATTCAGTTTATTATATGTTAAAGTCAGAAAGTTGTATCTTTTATACAGCGCTTATAAATGGAGTTCAAAAATTAAATTAATAATTTGCGGGGGCGGTGGGAGTGGCATCCAACATTTGAAATAAACTTGATCTGCGCCGGCTGCACAGAAATGTTCATGCCAAATTTGGTTACTCTAGCTCTTATAATAGCTGAGATCTGTGTGTTCATCTGGTCATCCGGACATCCGGACATCCGGACAGACAGACAGACATGGCTCAATCGACTCGGCTAGTGATCCTGAGCAAGAATATATATACTTTGTGGGGTCTCCCATGCCTCCTTCTGCCTGTTACATACATTTGCACAAAGTTAGTATACCCTTTTTTGAACATTTTCAATGGTCGAAGGGTATAATGAGATGCTGCCGTTTAACACAAATGTAGTAGCTACAATCAGAACCGAAGATAATGAACCGGTATATTCCAGGATGTATCCATTCCCTGCGGGCTCCACCGATTTTGTTAATGAAGAGGTAAAAGACCACTTACACAACAAAATAATTCGAGCATTAAAATCTCCTTATAACAATCCAAACTGGGTTGTAGGGAAAAAAGGGACAGACGACTTTGGCCAAGCAAAAAAGCGGTTAGTAGTAGATTTCCGCAAACTAAATTCCAAGACTATAGCTGACAAGTATCCAATGCCCAGTATAGCCATGATACTTTCAAACTTGGCAAATGAGAGGTATTTTTCTACTCTTGAATTAAAGTCAGGATATCATCAAATCACACTAGCTGAACGCGACTGTGAAAAGACCTAATTTTCGGTAAACGGTGGTAAGTATGGGTTTTGCCGTTTACCATTCGGCCTACAAAATGCGTCAAGCATATTCCAACGGGCCATTGATGACGTACTACGGGAGCACATCGGCAAGATATGCTACGTGTACGTTGACGATGATATTGTCTTCTCAAAGAATGAAGCGGAACACGTCAGGGACATTGAGAAGGTGCTCAAGTGTCTTTACGATGCTAACATGAGAGTATCGAAAGAAATGTCCCAATTTTTTAAGGAAAGCGTCGACTTCCTTGGATTTATTGTCTCGCGACAAGGCACGCGGACAAGTCCGGACAAAGTCAGAGCCATACAAGTGTTCAAACAGCCTTCCACACTGTATGAGGTAAGATCGTTCTTAGGCCTGGCTAGCTACTACAGGCGTTTCATAAAGGGCTTTGCACAAATAGCACTGGACATAAACCCGAACTCTAAATTAAAACGCTGGAAAGCAAGAATTGAAGATTCTGGCGCGAGAGTTCTGTACAAACCAGCCAAAGACAATCATGTAGCGGATGCGCTATCAAGGCAGAATATTAATGCCTTGGATAATTCGGTTCAGTCCGACGCGGCCACAATGCACAGCGAAGCTTCACTCACTGACATATACTATTGAAGCCACTGATAAACCACTGAATTGTTTTAGGAATCAGATAGTGTTAGAAGAATCAAACACCCCGTCGAAACAATTCTATCTCATTTTTCGTGAAAAGACGCGGCACATTTTAGGCTTTGATACTCATGAAAATATCGTTGAGACATTAAAAGATGTGGTTAAACCTGTGGTTGTGAATGCCATCCACTGTGACTTGCCTATTTTGGCACGCATACAAGACAAATTGGTAAAAGCATTCCCGTCCACTAAGTTCTGGCACTGCAAGTCTTAGGTGACTGACATCACCAATGATGAGGAACGCAAAGATATAAAAAGCGCTGAGCACAATAGGGCGCATAGGGTCGCCCAAGAAAATGTTAAGCAGGTTCTGCGGGATTATTATTTTCCAAAAATGAGCAAAATAGCATCAGAAGTAGTTGCGAACTGTAAAATTTGCGCCAAGTCTAAATATGTCAGACATCCAAGAAAACAAGAATTGGGTGTGACGCCGATACCAACTCGAGTAGGCGAGCGCTTTCATAGCACGTTGCTAGAGATTGCAAGGTGTTTAAAAATACATCGCCAAATAGAAGACACGGTTGAATTGGTCATTCTAGCTAGTATTGAGTACAACCGATCAATCCACTCTGTCACAAACAAGACACCGATTGACCTAGTTCACTCTAAATATGATCTTAGCAATGAAATAAGGCTAAGACTGTTGAAAACCCAGCAAGAACAACTTCAGAGAAACAACCCAGCCAGGCAAAACAGAACCTTTGACGTTGGCGAAAAGGTAATGGTGAAAACAAATAGAAGGTTGGGAAATAAGCTCACCCCACTTTGCGCTGAGCAAAAGGTTGAGGCAGATCTAGGAACAACCGTTCTTATAAAGGGGAGGGTGGTCCATAAGGACAACCTCCGATAGGTTAAAAAAATCTGGAAAATAACTCTAAATAAATCACTTCAATAGGTTACTTCATACTTTTTCAATCTTGGCCTGGTTGGCGTTGACGGACTCAAGGCTACCGGACTACACTCATGCCAGCTATATCCCGATCATAGATGGAGTAGCCATAATCTGGAGCGAGGCCACATTACTAACTTGACAGAGTACGAACGGTGTGTTCAAGAGACGATGGACATGACTCATCTATTTCCCCAATCGCACATGAAGAAAATTTTGATTACAGATACAGAACACTTGACGACTCTTTTGTCAATTTTAAACGTTCACCACAGGCATGCTAGAAGCCTCAATGTACTGGGTTCAGTCTTAAAAATCATAGCAGGAACACCTGACCACGACGACTTGCAACTGATCAGAATGACAGAACATGACCTAATACAATCTACACAGCGGTCCAGGACAGAATAAATGCGCTCACAAACACTGTTAACGAGATTTTAAAAGTTCAAAAGAAAGAAGAAGTCGATACGGCTCATCTCTATGAAACGCTTTTGGCAAGAAATAGGATGCTGACCCTTGAATTGCAGAATGTTATGATTGCGGTCACTTCAGCCAAGGCAAAGACAGTAAACCCAGCTATTATCGATTTTGAATGAAAATCTCACAGATGTTAGTGTAGCTCAACTACTTAGCGTAGCTAGTATTAAAGTTTTAGCAAGTAGTCAAATAATACATTTTATAATCAATTTTCCTAAACCTAAGTATGTTTGTAAGAAGGTTACAATTCTGCCTGTCGCACACGCTGGAATATCACTGCAAATACCCGAGGACACGGTAGCTGACTGCCAAGGTATCATTCGACCCCTCAAATCATGCAATGAGTCACCAGGGGCCATGTTCTGCAAGGAAGATAATAATTCCACTTGCGCCAGCGAATTGCATGCTGGAGTCATCGCACATTGCAACACTCAACCGAGCCATCTAACACCAGTGGCCATTGTCGATGAAGGTCTCATAATAATCAATGACAGCCCCTCTATGGTGAGACTCGATGGGGAGCCAGAGCAGCAGCAAAATGGGACACATCTCTTAGCATTTCAACACACGGCAAAGATCAACGGCACCAGCTACTTGAACTTCAATGGCATCTCCAAGAAACACCCTGACTAAGCAGCAGCTTCAAATATAAAAGTTGCACGACACCAAACCGTGCTAAATCTCCCCTACCTGCAGAAAATCAACGAAGAAAATTTGCAGCGCGTCGATGAGTTGCAAACCGATTAAATACTGGCTGGTTCACTAGGCGCGATCTAATGTGCGTCTCTGTTTGGAGTCTCTTGGTGGCTGTGACCGAGGACGGCCAGGTCTTAAAGGAGGGAGTAGTTAACAACCGTTAACTGAGTTGTCAATAAATCTGCGTCTCAAGCAGTTCTTCGGTCACCGACACTGTGCGCTAGTAGAAGCCTGGGAACGCCGTAGTCAGCATAACGTGAAATATGAACCGGATGTTGTGCACGAGGCGCAATGTCAGCATTATGCTGGGCTGCGATGGGCGGCGCTACCATCGGCCACCAGCACACCGGTAGCTAGCCCAGAACTAAAACAGGTAATTGTGTCTCTCATCAAAGAGACATTAGGCGGAACGGAGTCCATTAGGGAATTATTGAATTAAGGCGAACAGTCAGAAATGTTAACAGATGTCCCCTTTATTGGCCCACTACCTGGTGAGTCCGAAAAATTACCAGAGCTTACAAAACTGATCAGAGAATTTTGGGAAACCGTACAGAATTTGGCTCTTGGAAAAAGAACGTATCTAGAATAATGAGTTTGTATGAGGGTAGGGAAAATACCAACGCATATAATTTGATGACGTTGGCGATTAGGAATAAAATCACTGGCGAGGCCGATGCCGCGTTAGAATCCTATAACACCCCTCTGAACTGGAAGGCGATTGCAAAATGCCTGACGGATCAGTTCGCCAACAAACGCGACCTCAAGACCCTAGAGTATCAATTGTTCTCGATGACTCAAGGATTGACTATTGCCGAATTCTATCAGGCCGTTTACTATCAACTATCGCTGATCCTTAATCAAATCAGCGTGCAAGAATTAAAACCTGATAGTGTTGATGCTTTGAAACACAGTTATCGAGAAAAGGCCTTAGTTACTTTCATACGGGGATTAAATGGAGACTTGCCCAGACTCTTGGCTATCAAAGAACCCAGAGATCTCGGTCACGCCTTACACTTGTGTGAATTGGTCGACAATCAGGAACAAAGGAAAGCGTTCACGCCCAAATTCAGGCAGCACGCTCCTCCTTTGCCTCCTGGGCAAGTGCAGCCGCCTGTCTCTAACAGGCCCACACCAAGGAGACTGCTTACAGCAGACTCTGCGGGAAATTGGAGAGTTTTCAACCCTAGCCTATATTATGGTCCAGATCCCCAACAGACGACACACCCACGCACTACCGGGAATCCGCAGATCTGGCAAATGGGAACGGCTGACCAACAGAAACACGGTCACCGACCCCAGTATCCCACGAATCAAAACTATTAGCCAGCACGGCAATTCTATCCGGCTCCGCGTCCAACGGCCCCTAAAGCACAGCAAAACCCGTACCAATGGATATCGAAGCCTCCATTCGTTCGGCCAACGTCAATTACATGAATAGACTCAATGTTAACGAATTTTCTGGGAAACGACCTGCCCCATTAAATGGACCTCCACCTAAAGTCCTTAGGCAGTTTACTACCTTTACTACCTTGACCCTGAGGAACAGGCCTATTTCGCTAGCGCCCATTCCGAGGGAATTACGGGCCTGTATAACCAGAAATCTGAGGAAAACGAACCGGAAAGCGAATCGACTCCCGTCGATGCTTCGGATATTCATTTTTTAGGTTAAACGGGTCATCTCTGCCATACTTCCAATGCATCATGGAAGATGGCACCAAACTAAATTTTCTCATAAACACCGGATCGAACCAAAACTACATTCAACTAAATCTGGTGCCGCATCCAAAAAAGAATGAAGATACATTTTTCGCAAATTCTTGTGGGGGACAAACCCAATAACTCACCATACTTTTCTCACTCTGTTCAATAACAGAGATAGACCCATCAAACAATATATTAACATTAAACGGAAAGTATAGTATCCGAGGGAAACAACTAGTGGCACAATCAGTAAACAACATAAAGCTCAGAATGGCGCATATGTCGAACAGTCAGGAGAATCTTATAAATTCGCTTACCCAGAAACATTTGAACCTATTTGAACCTATATCAGATGAAAGATTAACTTACACTACCAGAGTCATAGAAGAAATAAGGACATCATCGGATGCACCGGTGTATAGCAAACACTACCCGTATCCAACTTCTTTAAGGCCCGAGGTAGAAAAACAGATGGGACAATTGCTGCAAGACGGCATAATACGACCTTCACGGTCACCATACAACGCGCTCGTATGGATAGTCCCCAAAAAAATCGACGCGTCCGGAGAAAAAAAGTATAGGATAGGAAAAAACTGAGTTCGCAATCAACGGCGGAAAGTTCGAATTCACCCGATTACCTTTCGGTCTAAAGAACTCACCGCCTAATTTCCAGAGAGCCTTAGACGATATTCTATGGGAATACGTAGGAAAAACATGCTACGTGTATATTGACGATATCATCGTCTTTAGTCGGTCCGAAAACGAACATACCACGCATTTAGATAAGATATTGCCACATTAGAAAAAGGGGAACATGAAAGTGCACATGGACAAATGTGAATTCTTCAAAGAGGAGGTAAATTTCTTGGGATTCACTATCTCACAAAAAGGCATTAAAGAAAGAAACTTAGATCTTTCCCAGGTCTGTCAAGTAATTATAGGCGTTTTATACGCGACTATGCTAAACTTGCAAAACGAAGACCGAAGACAACTACGCAGCAAATGAGAAAGAAATGCTAGCAATAGTTTGGGCACTTCAG
>JAEIFQ010000837.1:0-13106 GCA_018904025.1 Zaprionus vittiger | reverse complement strand
AAACAGTTTATTATAATTAAATTCATGCATGGCAGAATTCAAGCCCATCTACATTTTCAATGTTTGGCCAAAGTCACAAAAAGTCGCAAGCAAAATTATAAAATACTTTTAATATACATTCTCTAGTTTATTTTGACATACATTACATGACGCGCACCCGCGCTCAAAGTTAGTTCTACTCCACAGAACACAAGCAGTGGTTTCATCTATTTTTGGACAGTACAAAACAATACACATAAATAACAAACTACTAATTTAAACACAAAATGTTCTTACTTTATTAATTCTACATACTTTGGTTATCAAAATCCATATTTTAAAATGTTTTTTTGTTTAAGTTTGTAAAATTGCCAATCCCACAAAGTTTGCAAAACTTTCCCGCCAAATTTTATAGCAGAAGTCAGCTGACTAAACACCTCACTTTGAAAGTCGATTAAAATGACAGGGCTGCATTTTTAGCAAAAATATTTATTGATTCTTTTTATATAAATAATCCATTTTAAATATATTAGGTTAACATTAAGATTTGAGACGACAATAGTTTCGACTTTATGCCACTTATTTTGGAATTTAGCCCAATGTGCAATCGGGTGAGCCCTTTCCATTCTTTTTCGATTCGGGAGCCGAATGTTCTTTGGTAAAAGAAAAATTAAGTAACAAATTAGCTGGCAAGAGATTAAATAATCTAGTTACTTTAAGATAAATTGGTGACAATATAGTTAAGAGCCACTTGCAAATACTATCAACAGTCCAAATGTCTCAATTTAATTTAGAAATTTTGTTTCATGTTGTAGTGGATAACTATTTAAAGCACGACATAATGATTGGCCAAGACATATTAAAGCTTGGTTTCGGTGTATTGATTGAATCTGATAAATTTAGTATTTACAAATCCAAAATTATTAATGCCGTTCAAAATAATGCACCTGAGAACACTTTGGAAATACTTTTTGACACCAATACAGAATTAAGTGATAATGATAAATGTAAATTAAGAAATATATTGGAAAAGTATGCCGATAGTTTCGTAATTGGGATACCAAATAAGCGTGTAATTGGAAATTCGTTTAATTGATAAGAATAAAACTGTTCAAATTCGCCCATATCGACTCAGCACAGAAGCTGAGAAGCTGTTAGTTAGAGAAAAGATAGAACAAATGCTTGAATCTAATGTAATTTGTCCCAGTAGTTCTCCATTTGCAAGTCCAATGTTATTAGTTAAAAAGAAGGACGGCAGTGACAGGTTGTGTATCGATTTTCGTAAGCTAAACTTAAATACGATTTCTGATAAGTTTCCATTGCCACTGATTTCGGATCAAATAGATCGTTTGCGGGGTGGTAAATATTTTTCCATTTTAGACATGGCCAGCGGATTTTATCAAATACCGATTCATCCAGATTCTTTAGAAAAAACAGCATTTGTGACTACAGAGGGTCAGTACGAATTTCTGGCCATGCCATTTGGTCTAAAGAATGCGTCGTCTATTTTTAGGCCATGGATTTTAAAAAAATTCATGGTCTATTGTGTTTGTCACAGGCAGAAGGAGGCATCTCCGACCCCATAAACTATATATATATTCTGAATCAGTATCAGTAGCCGAGTCGATTGAGCCATGTCTGTCTGTCCGTCTGTCTGTCTGTATGAACACCTGGATCTCAGAAACTATAAGAGCTAGAATCATCAAATTTTGCGACAACATACGTATATATTGCAGTGTCTCAAAGTTTTTGTAAAATTTGGACACGCCCCTTTCCGCCTCTGTAAATCAGTAATAACTAGTTAAAATCTACAATATTAGCTCAACAACCAGAGTTGTATATCTTACATGACAAATACCTTGCCACGGGCGTTATGTGAAAATTTCATTTAAATCGGACTATTAATAAGTGAGATATGATACGAATTAAACTCACTTTGAGCATATATACTTAAGCAGACCTAATTTACGAAAGCATACCGAAGTTCAAATCTGGCGTCAGACACACAGAATTTTAAACTTTTTATTTGCATTGTATGGTAACAGAATTGGTTCACAATGCAGCTTTGCCGATGGGCCAAGGAGTGAGGAGGTGGCCGAGTGGTTAGAGTGGCGGACGGCAAATTAAAAAGACTGCGAGAGTGTGTGTGTTCAACTCCCGGTTTGAGGGCGGGTGCGAATTTTCATTTAATAATTATTTATTATTTTGTTTATTTATTTTATTCTAATAAACTAAAAGAAAAGTTACAGTCAAGCCGCTATAAACAAATTAAATTTCAATAAAAAATAGTTTTTCCTTTTTTTGTTTTCACACTATATTGTGCAATAAAATTATAATAGTTACAAATAATATTAATTATATATAAATAAAGTTTACTTTTTTTTTTTTTATATTTAGCACGCATCAAAAAGACGCGAGCCAAAAGTAAACAATGCGTTCTTCAATGCCGTCATTCTTTCCGTATTTTGTCTGTTATGACTTTGCAAGTTCAATATGATTCTTATTGGATATTGTTATTTTGTTTTGCTCTCAATATTTTGCAAATAGAATGTTAGAACATAACAGCGATCATAAGCCTGTGGCGACGCAGCCTCATCGACATGAGCCCGATCTGGCAGCCCGGCACCATCGTAAGCAGACGATAGTTCCGCGGCGATATTCGCCGTTACACAAAAATATACGCAGACAACAACTGAATTGTCACGCTTATCATTTACGCATACGAAATAAATGCTTTAATTTAATAACAACATAGTGTGATCCACCGTTTCACTACAAGCCCTTTAAAAGTTGTGAATGTGCGAGTGGAACGCCCATACATACATGTCTGCATATCCACATGTATGTATTGGCATCCCACTTCAACACACATTATTTCACGCATGTATGTACATACATAGGTTATATCGACAGGCCCCCAAGTGGGGGCCTCACATAGATCAGTATGATCCTTAGTGTTGCCGGATAAGTGATGGAGGCTGTTAATTTCGATTTAATTATCCCAGTCTAGTGTGCTGGTTAGTTTGGCAAAAGCCAGGAGTTTTTTGGGGTGCCAGGCCCGCTGCTTCTTCCAGTGATGCAAGCAGTGGGCTTCCAAGGCATTTCGCTCTCGAGGTCATGAGTGCGGGGCAGTCGCAGATGAGGTGCTCCAGAGTTTCTTTTACTTCTGGTACCTTACATTTCCTGCATTCTTCATTGTCGGTAATGCCCAACTTCTTAGCATGCGTTGCGGTCAGGCAGTGACCCGTGAGTATACCCATCATTGTTCTGCAGTCTCTTCTCGGGAGCTGAATGACATATTGGGCCAATTTCGCATTTGTATGTTTGCACATAGTGCGGGCTATCTTGCAGTTTGTTGTTCTGTGCCACCTTCTTCATGCTATTAATGCACCGCTTTCTTCTAAGCTGTGGCTTATCGATCGTAGTGGTCTTCAACTGTCAGTTGTCTAGATTCGGCACCTTCCTTTGCTAGCCTATCTGCCATCTCGTTTCCGTCAATGCCCTGGTGGCTGGGAACCCAAAAGATGCGCACCTTCGAACGGCTGCTTAATGCATCTAATGCTTTTCTGCTTGCCATTACACTTTCGGAGCTGATGACATAGGATTGCATAGATTTGATAGCCGCCTGACTGTCGACAAAGATGTTGACCCGATTCTTGTTGAGTGTTGTCGCAACTTCTGCAGCCTTCTTTATAGCGAAGACCTCCGCTTGGAAGATGCTGCAGTAGTCCGGCAACTTGTACGACACTTGAATGGGCGGGTCTGCACAGTAGACCGCGGCGCCCACGCCGGTTTCCATTTTGGATCCGTCCGTAAATAGCTTTGTTGCGTTTTCGTCCATGCCGATTTTCCAATCTTCATGTCCCATTAGAGCGGGCGTTCTTGAGAAGTTGTTTATTGGGGTCACATAGTCCGTGCTATTGAGTGACTCTCCTCCTACTTCACTGTGCCCATAATTTGTGAGGGCCATATTTCCTGTAGCACAGAGACGTTGCGCTGTCTTTTGTGCTAGTAGTTTGGCCTGTATGTCAATGGGGAGAACTCCAAGTATCACTTCCAAGGCCTTTGTTGGAGTAGATCTCAGTGCCCCAGTAATGCACATCAGTGCACGTCTTTGTACCCTTTCCATTGTTAGGAGGTATGTGGATTTTTTAGTGGCCTTCCACCATACTAGGACACCGTAGAGTAGTATTGGACGAACAATTGAGATGAAAATCCAGTGCATTTGGGAGACAAGCCCCACGTGTTACTAAGCATCTTTTGCGATGCATATAGTGCACACGTGGCTTTCTTTACCCTTTCCTCGACATTGGTTTTCCAGCTCAACTTGCTGTCCAGTACTATTCCTAGATACTTCACGCTCTTTTTTGGCTCGAGCATGGCACCGTTTATAGATGGCGGAGTCCATTGCGGTATCTTGTATCTCTTGGTAAAGAGAATTAGATCCGTCTTGTCCGCATTGATACTGAGTCCGACATCCATAGCCCACTTCAGTACCTCTTTAAGCGTACTGTCCATGACGGAGCTGATCGTCGTTGGACATTTGCCCACGATAATTATGGCTATGTCATCTGCATAGGCGGTTATCTTTGGGGCTTTCCGTTTAAATTTCTTTAAGACGTCGTTTACCACTAAGTTCCACAGCAGCGGCGTACATACATATGTACAATACAATTAGATTTGGAGTTGCTGTTGTGTACCAACGAAAGAAAACGAAGTTCTAATTACATAAATTGCGTACCAAAAACTTAAAAAAACCGACTACCGCCGCCGCCCCTTTTCAATGTTATTGAGCTTTTAAAATATTTTAATGAAAAATAATGAAAAACAAAAAAATTTCACATGCCGATCGCGGTAGCAATCGAACCCCGACACGGTCAAACATCATTGCCCTCTCGCTCTTCTTCTTCTGTTCGTTAATTCAAATTGCAAATTTTCAACGTGCTATTGTTCAAGCTTTGGGGTACTTAGCCTATTCCTATGCAGTTGTTTACATAGACTATGTGCGGGTAGTTGCGAATACAAAGGAGGAAGCATATGAGAGGTTGAATACAGTGTTAAAAGCGTTGTCAGAGGCAGGGTTCTCGTTCAATATAAAAAAATTTAATTTTCTTTGTACAGTAATAGAGTACCTAAGATTCTACATCAAGGATGGAGAAATTAAACCAAATCCTCGTAAGATAGAAGCTCTTTCTGTTTTATCTCAGCCAACCTCGGCAACGCAGTTAAGGCAGTTTATAGGTCTGGCATCGTATTTCAGACAATTTGTTCCACGATTCTCAGAGAAGATGAAGCCACTGTATCAGTTAACCTCTAAGCTGAATGCTTTTGTTTGGAAGGAGGAACACGAGAAGATACTTCAGGATATTATCAAAGTGCTTACATGTGACCCTGTACTGACCATATTCGACCCTGAGCTTCCAATTGAATTGCATACTGATGCCAGTGCAGATGGCTACGGCGCTATGCTCATGCATAAAATAGAAGGGAAACACAGAGTAGTCGAATATTATAGCAAATGCACATCAATATCAGAAGCCAAATATCACTCGTATGAGTTAGAGACGCTAGCTGTCTATAATGCAGTAAGACATTTTAGACATTATTTGCACGGTAGAAAATTTGTTGTGTATACTGATTGCAATTCGTTGAAAGCTAGTCGTACAAAGGCCGAGTTGACCCCAAGAGTACACCGCTGGTGGGCGTACTTCATTTAAATCGGACTATTAATAAGTGAGATATGATACGAATTAAACTCACTTTGAGCATATATACTTAAGCAGACCTAATTTACGAAAGCATACCGAAGTTCAAATCTGGCGTCAGACACACAGCATTTTAAACTTTTTATTTGCATTGTATGGTAACAGAATTGGTTCACAATGCAGCTTTGCCGATGGGCCAAGGAGTGAGGAGGTGGCCGAGTGGTTAGAGTGGCGGACGGCAAATTAAAAAGACTGCGAGAGTGTGTGTGTTCAACTCCCGGTTTGAGGGCGGGTGCGAATTTTCATTTAATAATTATTTATTATTTTGTTTATTTATTTTATTCTAATAAACTAAAAGAAAAGTTACAGTCAAGCCGCTATAAACAAATTAAATTTCAATAAAAAATAGTTTTTCCTTTTTTTGTTTTCACACTATATTGTGCAATAAAATTATAATAGTTACAAATAATATTAATTATATATAAATAAAGTTTACTATTTTTATTATATTTAGCACGCATTAAAAAGACGCGAGCCAAAAGTAAACAATGCGTTCTTCAATGCCGTCATTCTTTCCGTATTTTGTCTGTTATGACTTTGCAAGTTCAATATGATTCTTATTGGATATTGTTATTTTGTTTTGCTCTCAATATTTTGCAAATAGAATGTTAGAACATAACAGCGATCATAAGCCTGTGGCGACGCAGCCTCATCGACATGAGCCCGATCTGGCAGCCCGGCACCATCGTAAGCAGACGATAGTTCCGCGGCGATATTCGCCGTTACACAAAAATATACGCAGACAACAACTGAATTGTCACGCTTATCATTTACGCATACGAAATAAATGCTTTAATTTAATAACAACATAGTGTGATCCACCGTTTCACTACAAGCCCTTTAAAAGTTGTGAATGTGCGAGTGGAACGCCCATACATACATGTCTGCATATCCACATGTATGTATTGGCATCCCACTTCAACACACATTATTTCACGCATGTATGTACATACATAGGTTATATCGACAGGCCCCCAAGTGGGGGCCTCACATAGATCAGTATGATCCTTAGTGTTGCCGGATAAGTGATGGAGGCTGTTAATTTCGATTTAATTATCCCAGTCTAGTGTGCTGGTTAGTTTGGCAAAAGCCAGGAGTTTTTGGGGTGCCAGGCCCGCTGCTTCTTCCAGTGATGCAAGCAGTGGGCTTCCAAGGCATTTCGCTCTCGAGGTCATGAGTGCGGGGCAGTCGCAGATGAGGTGCTCCAGAGTTTCTTTTACTTCTGGTACCTTACATTTCCTGCATTCTTCATTGTCGGTAATGCCCAACTTCTTAGCATGCGTTGCGGTCAGGCAGTGACCCGTGAGTATACCCATCATTGTTCTGCAGTCTCTTCTCGGGAGCTGAATGACATATTGGGCCAATTTCGCATTTGTATGTTTGCACATAGTGCGGGCTATCTTGCAGTTTGTTGTTCTGTGCCACCTTCTTCCTGCTATTAATGCAGCGCTTTCTTCTAAGCTGTGGCTTATCGATCGTAGTGGTATCTTCAGGTCTTCAACTGTCAGTTGTCTAGATTCGGCACCTTCCTTTGCTAGCCTATCTGCCATCTCGTTTCCGTCAATGCCCTGGTGGCTGGGAACCCAAAAGATGCGCACCTTCGAACGGCTGCTTAATGCATCTAATGCTTTTCTGCTTGCCATTACACTTTCGGAGCTGATGACATAGGATTGCATAGATTTGATAGCCGCCTGACTATCGACAAAGATGTTGACCCGATTCTTGTTGAGTGTTGTCGCAACTTCTGCAGCCTTCTTTATAGCGAAGACCTCCGCTTGGAAGATGCTGCAGTAGTCCGGCAACTTGTACGACACTTGAATGGGCGGGTCTGCACAGTAGACCGCGGCGCCCACGCCGGTTTCCATTTTGGATCCGTCCGTAAATAGCTTTGTTGCGTTTTCGTCCATGCCGATTTTCCAATCTTCATGTCCCATTAGAGCGGGCGTTCTTGAGAAGTTGTTTATTGGGGTCACATAGTCCGTGCTATTGAGTGACTCTCCTCCTACTTTACTGTGCCCATAATTTGTGAGGGCCATATTTCCTGTAGCACAGAGACGTTGCGCTGTCTTTTGTGCTAGTAGTTTGGCCTGTATGTCAATGGGGAGAACTCCAAGTATCACTTCCAAGGCCTTTGTTGGAGTAGATCTCAGTGCCCCAGTAATGCACATCAGTGCACGTCTTTGTACCCTTTCCATTGTTAGGAGGTATGTGGATTTTTTAGTGGCCTTCCACCATACTAGGACACCGTAGAGTAGTATTGGACGAACAATTGAGATGAAGATCCAGTGCATCAGTTTGGGAGACAAGCCCCACGTGTTACTAAGCATCTTTTGCGATGCAAATAGTGCACACGTGGCTTTCTTTACCCTTTCCTCGACATTGGTTTTCCAGCTCAACTTGCTGTCCAGTACTATTCCTAGATACTTCACGCTCTTTTTTTGGCTCGAGCATGGCACCGTTTATAGATGGCGGAGTCCATTGCGGTATCTTGTATCTCTTGGTAAAGATAATTAGATCCGTCTTGTCCGCATTGATACTGAGTCCGACATCCATAGCCCACTTCAGTACCTCTTTAAGCGTGCTGTCCATGACGGAGCTGATCGTCGTTGGACATTTGCCCACGATAATTATGGCTATGTCATCTGCATAGGCGGTTATCTTTGGGGCTTTCCGTTTAAATTTCTTTAAGACGTCGTTTACCACTAAGTTCCACAGCAGCGGCGTACATACATATGTACAATACAATTAGATTTGGAGTTGCTGTTGTGTACCAACGAAAGAAAACGAAGTTCTAATTACATAAATTGCGTACCAAAAACTTAAAAAAACCGACTACCGCCGCCGCCCCTTTTCAATGTTATTGAGCTTTTAAAATATTTTAATGAAAAATAATGAAAAACAAAAAATTTCACATGCCGATCGCGGTAGCAATCGAACCCCGACACGGTCAAACATCATTGCCCTCTCGCTCTTCTTCTTCTGTTCGTTAATTCAAATTGCAAATTTTCAACGTGCTATTGTTCAAGCTTTGGGGTACTTAGCCTATTCCTATGCAGTTGTTTACATAGACTATGTGCTGGTAGTTGCGAATACAAAGGAGGAAGCATATGAGAGGTTGAATACAGTGTTAAAAGCGTTGTCAGAGGCAGGGTTCTCGTTCAATATAAAAAAATTTAATTTTCTTTGTACAGTAATAGAGTACCTAAGATTCTACATCAAGGATGGAGAAATTAAACCAAATCCTCGTAAGATAGAAGCTCTTTCTGTTTTATCTCAGCCAACCTCGGCAACGTAGTTAAGGCAGTTTATAGGTCTGGCATCGTATTTCAGACAATTTGTTCCACGATTCTCAGAGAAGATGAAGCCACTGTATCAGTTAACCTCTAAGCTGAATGCTTTTGTTTGGAAGGAGGAACACGAGAAGATACTTCAGGATATTATCAAAGTGCTTACATGTGACCCTGTACTGACCATATTCGACCCTGAGCTTCCAATTGAATTGCATACTGATGCCAGTGCAGATGGCTACGGCGCTATGCTCATGCATAAAATAGAAGGGAAACACAGAGTAGTCGAATATTATAGCAAATGCACATCAATATCAGAAGCCAAATATCACTCGTATGAGTTAGAGACGCTAGCTGTCTATAATGCAGTAAGACATTTTAGACATTATTTGCACGGTAGAAAATTTGTTTTGTATACTGATTGCAATTCGTTGAAAGCTAGTCGTACAAAGGCCGAGTTGACCCCAAGAGTACACCGCTGGTGGGCGTACTTACAGGCATTTGACTTTAGTGTAGAATATCGCAAGGGCAGCCAAATGGCTCACGTGGATTTTTTATCGCGAAATCCGATTCCCATAGTTTCAAGTGCCATAACCAAGTAGATGAAGTTCGTGTTGATCTGGCGACAATAACAGATAATTGGCTATTAGCCGAACAGCAACCAGATGAGGGCATAAACAGAATCTTGGCTCAATTGAATAACGAAGACATGGAGGCAAATATCGATAAAACATATGAGGTCCGAACTGGATTACTATATCGCAAAATACAGCGTAATGGCAAGACTCGTTGCCTACCAGTAATCCCTAAAGCGTTTTGGGGTGGCAGAAAACTTTAGACAAGGTCTACGAGAAATATTGGTTTGAGCATATGACCAAATATGTAAGAAAATTTGTGGAAAATTGCATGACAGTCAAACTGTCCAAGCCTTCATCAGGCAAAATACAAATTGAAATGCACCCAATTCCCAAGATTGACATACCGTTCACGTAGATATAAGTGGGAAGCTTAGTGGAAAGAACGATCTAAAGGAATACTACCTTGATCAAAAAGTTCCCGGAATTTATTCAGAAAATTAAAAATACAAGATTATACATCAAAATCGATATTGTCCCCTTCAAAGTACTCCCCATCGACTGCAACGCACTTATGCCAGCGCTTGATCCAATCCTTGAAACATTTTTCATATTCAATTTTCGGTATGGCCATCAAAGCCATCTTCGATTTTTCCATGATTTCATCCCGGGTGCTGAAACGTGTTCCACGGAGCGGTTTCTTGAGTGGACCGAATAGGAAAAAGTCGCAGGGAGCCAAGTCAGGAGAATTCGGTGGTTGTTGAATGGTATTCGTTCCGTTTTTAGCCAAATGTTCACGGATAATGATGGCATTGTGCGACGGTGCGTTATCGTGGTGCAAGATCCACGAGTTGTTTGCCCACAAATCAGGTCTTTTTTGGCGAATCGCTTCACGCAAACGTCTCATAACGCCCAAATAATACTCTGTAATGGTCAATTTGCGGTCTACGGTCATCCAGTCTTTGATCTTGTCGATGTTTTCGTCGGTTTTCGATGTCGATGGTCTGCCACTGCGTTCATCGTCGTTCACGGACTCACGGCCACTTCTGAAACGCTCGTGCCACTGATAGACGACTGTTTTCTTCAGAGTATCGTTGCCGAAACTTTTTTCTAACATTTTCAATGTCGTCGCACCATTGAAACCGTTTTTAACACAAAATTTAATACAAACTCGTTGTTTTTGCAAATTCAATTCCATTTTCAAAATAGTACAAAATCGAGAACACGCACAATCGTAGATGTACTCAATACGGCGTCACTTTTACAAATGTCACACTATCAAGCTGAAAATTTTATAGAATGTCAATGAGGGTTGTGCCAACCTAAAAAAAAAAAGAGAACTAAAATCGGGTGACTGAAAGCGCCACACGGTGGTGATTCCGGGAACTTTTTGATCAAGGTGGTATATCATAGTTCAGATAGATGCGTTCACTAAGTTTGTTCACTTGTATCATACTCTAAATCTTGACTCGGAAAATTGTATTAAAGCTATAAAGTCAAGTATGTCTTTCTTTGGAGTTCCCAGTCGTATTATTGCGGATCAAGGCAGAAGTTTTGCCAGCAACAAGTTCCGTGAGTTTTGTTCAAAAAACAGGATTGAGTTGCACTTAATAGCTACAGGTGCCAGTAGAGCAAATGTGCAGGTTGAAAGGGTGATGAGCACTCTTAAGACTATGCTTACTGCTGTGGAAACAAGTCAGCGATCATGGCAAGATGCGTTGGCAGAAATCCAACTAGCCATGAATTGCACCACAAATCGAGTCACTAAAGCAAGTGCTTTGGAATTGCTGATAGGAAGAGAAGCTAGGCCTTTTGGGTTGTTGCCAGTCGCTGTGCAAGAAAGTGTAGTCGATAGAGAACAGATGAGGGCACAAGCCAAAGAAAACATGCAAAAGAATGCACAGTACGATAAACAAAGGTTTGATAAAAACAAAGCAAAAGTAGTTCGGTATAAGGTAGGCGATCATGTGTTACTGAAAAGCGAGGAGCGGCACCAAACGAAGCTTGACCCCAAATTTAAGGGCTCATTTCAGGTAATTAATGTACTAGATGGTGATCGATACGAGTTGAAGTCGTTAGTTAATAAGCGAACATATAAATATTCGCATGAATGGCTAAGAGCGCTACCAGACAGACAGCAGAATGTAATGGTGACTCCCAAGAGGGAAAAGAGTTGAAAGATGGCACTACTGATCGTGTATCTGTGTCCCAAGAGGGGAAAGATTTGGTAAATGGCACGAATGAAATAGCGTGTGTTCAAAAGGAGTAATGACCGCACTATAAAAGCTATCTCGCAGGGACGAGAAGTGTTATGGCGGGGGTCAAGAGATTGGGTGTGAGAGAAGACACGCCAATGTTGATATGTGAAATTAAAGTTATGGAAAATGTGAATAGTTTGAAGTTTTGATACGTAAATTGGAGATGTCTTTATAATTAAGTTTGTAAAAGAAAAATCAATCATGAGATGAATCGTCAATTAATGTTTGTCTAAGCGGCTCTATAAGTTAATAAATGTAAGAGAGAAAGATATGGAAGTTTGTTAAATAAATTGGAATTAAGTTGACGAAATTGTGTGACTTGGACTTGAGTGGTGGATTAGACACACGAGGACGTGTGATAGGTCAGGAAGGCCGTGTCGGAGCGCGATTCCTGGAGTTTTGGGAATCGTTTCTATGATTTCACATTCTGATGAAATTGTAGAATTGTGGTGAAATTCTGACGAGCACTGCAGCAGAGGCGCAGACGGCCTCTGCAGCTGAGTGAGGTCCGATCTGGTTGTCATAAATAGTGTGTTAGAGAGGGATGACAATATAGTGAACGCCAGTGTTGTGTATTGACATGATAGAATACGTATGAGGAAGATGGGTAAAGGAAGAAAATCAGGTCAGTGAAGTTTGACTGGTGGAATTGATCGGAACTTGCTGTGCTGCTGCACCAAAATTACAAAACTTATAAGTAAAATGGATAAGACTCCCCTATTGCCGACATATGTATATGCAACGGTGCACACATGTATATATGTACACAAATATATGCCTACATATGTAGAGGCGCAAAAATTTTAATTTGTTAAAGCCGCCAAAATGAAACGATTTCAACGATGGGATTGTAGGGGTGCTTGCTGTTTATTTTGGTTGTAATTTACTATATACAATGCTTTTACACTTTGGGGCTAAGGCGCAAGCTTAATTATTTGTATATATGTATGTCCATATATACACATATTTTCACTTCTTTTAGCACGTTTATCGGGGGATCAATTTGAGTTTTTAATTCTCATACACACAACACAGGCCTTTGAATTTCTAAATTTTTGCACCTAGATGTCTAGATGTTTGTCACTGTCGCTAACTTTATCAAAAGTTAGCCAACTCACTAGCAAAACAAAACTTATTACATCACGCGCAGCATGGACGACAAAACTAATGTGAATATTAAAAAAATTATCTGACGACGATCGGCCTCTCCTTGGGGCGACGAAACTACTCTAGCGCTGTCCA
>JAEIFQ010000084.1:0-46055 GCA_018904025.1 Zaprionus vittiger | reverse complement strand
ATCAGATGCCCAAAAGTAGGCAACACAAATTTGGGTGCTAAATTTTTTACCCCAAAGAGTTGACTACCCTGACGAACCTTTAGGCCAGACGTAGTTTAGGAGAAAAATTACCGAAACTCCTCCAAGTCGAAATGGAAGAAGTAGAGAGAAAGTGGAAAGTGCAAGTCAGGGTAGAAAGAAAGTTGGTGTAGAAAGGAACAAACGTCTCTGTGAAAAAAACCAATTTTTCTTATATTCTTATAAATTTAAAAAATTAAAGAACCAGATCGACTTCTAAAAAGTGAAAGTGAAATTAGAAAAAAATATCAAATAGCCAGGTAAAATAAAATAAAGTTGGCCATGAGAGGAATTGTTTTGTACAGGAACCAATTTTTGATTCCCTTCAGAACCTGACCAGAATGGGCATAGGTACACAGACCTTTCATCTCTAACTTCATTTTTGGAACCACCAATCGACCAGAGGAGGCCGGCGATCGACGTCACTCGACAATCTGGGTTTGATAAAATTGGAGAAAAGAAAGTTAAAACCAGAAAAGCTTAAGTGCATAATCAGCCCCTGCAGCTCCGCTAGCCGGAGTCGCAATTTAAGAAAGCACCTAAAAGGCGGCAGCAAATTTTTAAACTGAAAAATTATGTTTTGTTAATTTCAACGAAAGTGACCATCGGTAAACTAAAAGCCTAAATAAGAAATACGATGTGTCACTAGTTAGCTTGCTTATATATCTACCATTTTTAACCAAAATCTAAGAAAAATGAGTTATATAGTCGAAATTAAAACGATTTCGGAAATGAAGATTTAGTCTGTTGTGCAACTATAAAGCCCTTGCATACGTTAGGGAGCAACTTTAGAAGATATATGTATAGGAAATCCATGATGTTCACTTAGATTTTAAGTTATTTTATTAATGTCAAATAACTATTATCACGAGCTTATATTGCTCTATTAATACTTTTAAGTAAAGATAAGTTCAGATTAATTATTTTTTTTAAATTATCATGTTTTTTTTGTCAGACATACTTTTAAAGGAAAATCTGAAGTTATGTAGTACTTTATATTTTAGCTCCATTTTTATTTTTCGCCAGCATTTACCACACAGATCCGAGCAGAGATCGATCTTTCGCCTCCGGAAATCGTGAGTAAAACCGCCTAAGGCATAACTTTTAATAATAAAATAATATAAAGTCTCCATCCCTCATTTTATATGTCCACATACAAAAGTATGCTACAAAAAAAAAGTATTATTTGAATCATAGCCGTTAAGGGCCATAAAAGAAATTTAGCTTGAAACATATAAATATAGTTATTTCCTTTTTTTTTGGCAAAATTTTAAATGTTTAACCTTAGCAACTTAACTCCTTACTTTTATAATTTAGAATGATAATTAAATTTATAATGTACTAAGAATTTTGCTTTTGGTCTCGATGCTAAATAGCTCGCTGTCATAGGGTTAAAGGGGTCACCTGAAGTAATTCAAAGGAGGTGATCATGGTTGGGTGGGCAGTAGCAAACATCTCAAACACCTAAGTTTGCTACATACCATTTTAGATGTATCTGTCCTGTTGTTCAAAACTGTATGTCCTCTCTTCCGGTTTCGTTATCTAGTTCCTTTTGTCGCAGCACGTTATTCTTAGTTTTTTGTTATTATTGATAGTAGCCTTATGTTGTGTGGAAAAGACCTCCACCCCCCAAGCCGACGAGCTAGAGCCGGAATAATAAAGCGTGCATTATTTCACACAGCATACAAAAGAGTTACACGCTACAGTTATAATTAATTATAATAATAATAATAAAAATAAGTGGCGCCCAACGTGTGGGGCTGCATTGAATTAATAGTACGAATTCAATGCGACTCACGGAGATACAGTTTGATCAATGCATATTTCTATACTATTTTCCAATTCTATTCTTTTATTTCATCTATTTTTTCATACTACTTATCAATTGCAAATTTCTTAAATGCCTGGAAATAGATAGAGTGCAATATCAGTATGCCCTTTCTACCACAGATAAGGAAGTTGTCAGTTGATTTTCTCTATTCTCTTTTCTTTCATCTCCTCATCCATTACAAATTTCTTAAATGCCTGGAAATAGATAGAGTGTAATATCAGTATTCACTTTTTACCACAGTTAAGAAATTTGGCAGTTGGATTGATCGGGGACAATGAAGCGAGTATCGATTCCATGGAATCTAGAGTGTTATTAGCTTAGGCAGATTACCTGACCTGGGAAAAAAATACAAGCCACATTGAACTTTCTTCCAATCAAAGTAATTTTGTTTGTTTTCTTAGGAATATAGTTTCGCTTTTTCCGAAGCTAACCAAGTGAGATTTTCAAAACACTTTGATCACTTCATTCTATAAAATCTGGGTCTTATCACAAGCTATAGGAAAATCAGAGTATTCAATAGCATGATTACCTGAACCATAAAAGGTGATAGGAAAACTGAATTTTATACGAGTTTTAAATTTAAAGAAATAAAGTTTAAAGCTCAACTTTTTTTTTTCGACAACTAAAATGGTATAAATGTTTAGTCCCTTAACAGCGAGTAGTTAGGCAGAGAGACCAAGATTTGTTTATGAGATTTTTATTTTTTTGAGAAATTTTATTCAGTTTATGTTATATTTTACGTATATATATTATATTTTATATTTTTTGTTTACGTTTCCATTTATTATTATTTAAAACAAAAATTCCTATGTCACAAGCGGAAAATATGGGTTTAGATCGTTCGCCCGAAGCTGCAGAAGCAGCAGTTAGATGTGCCTTGTGCCAAGAAAGGGTAATTCCGACTGAGATTCACAAGACCATTTGTGGTCATGAGTTTCACCGGAACTGTCTGGCTACACACTTTAAGAATAGTGAAGCTTGTCCGGTCTGTAACATTATATACCGGCCTACAACGAGTGAATCAGCAAGGAAGGTGATAGCTCATAATACACGGTCTCAGAGCAAGCTTATAAGCGAAAAGAGTACAGCAGAACCGACAACCGATAGTCGTGGGGGACGTGAGAATCCAAGTACTTCTAGCGCTGCTTATCCAGACATGGAGGCTCGTCTTCTTAGAGCCTTAACGGAAAAAATGGCTAATTTAATTCAAAACTCCGTAGCCGAGTGCATGCAGCGAGTAATGTTACCGCAAATGGAAGCAATTGCTAACAGGGGGGAATTTTCCCAAGATAACATCTCGCAAGGCGGATCGAGGCAGAATCTAGGGCAAGACAGGGGCACTCCACAGTACTCTGTCGGAAGTGCGTCGTCAGACTTATCGCAAAGGCCAGATAAAGTAGTGCACATACTTAACGCTTGGAAGGTGAAGTTTTCAGGTGTTGAAGTATCCGTGGACAATTTTATTTATCGCGTTGAGGCGTTGACACACCAAACGTTAGGTGGGAATTTTGAGGTGCTTTGTTCTAACATCAATGTGCTGTTTGAAGGAAAGGCAACTGAATTCTATTGGCGATATCACAAAGCAGTGAGGCACATCCGCTGGGATAGGCTATGTGAAGCACTCCGCCAACAATTCAGAAGTGAAAGAGATGATAGCGACCTTGAAGAATTGATTCGAAATAGGAAACAGAAAACTAATGAGTCATTCGATAGCTTCTATGACCAAATTTCTAGTTGGTTAGACCAGTTAGAACAGCCTTGGTCAAGCCGGAAATTAGTTAGATTACTCAGAAATAACTTACGTCCAGAAATACGACATGAAATTTTAAATTTGGAAATTGGAACAGTTTCTGAGCTTAGAGAAGTTTGTCGTCGAAGAGAAGCATTCATGGAAGATGTCAAACGGACTCAAAATCATGGTCAAAATATCCCCTTCAAAAGAAATATTTCCGAGCTTATAGCGGAAGCTGACGATCAGTCTGAATCTGGAAATGAGTACGGTGAGGGTGATATAGAGGCAATAGCTCTGGTGTGTTGGAACTGTAGGAAAGCAGGTCACCGATACCAAGACTGTCTGTCCGAAAGAAAAGTTTTTTGTTATGGCTGTGGCATGGCTAACACCTATAAGCCCAGTTGCGGACGGTGTTCAAAAAACTCTCAAGCCAGCACGTCGAGGCCAGTACACAAACCGAAGGCATTCGTCGTGCTGAAGAATCAAACGACGAATACCGAACAATAAACAATGCTGAGCTGACAGCGCAATTACCACCGGATATGACAAATTTTCAAGATAATTCACACAATGACATATTTATCCCCCAGACTGATCGTTTCAAGTCCCGTAGTTCCAAACGAAGAAAAGACTTTTGGTGTAAAGTTGACAGAGTTCGACAAGGAGTGAAACAGCTATGTGCTATGTCGAGATTTCCCCATGATCCTCGCCCATTTATACGAATTAGCTTACTGAATCGCACCGTTTATGGTTTACTAGATTCGGGAGCAGCCATAAGTTGTCTGGGTGGTAATCTGGACTATGATATAATAAAAGAAGGCATACCATTACTGTACCTGGCAGGCCTCTGTACCAATTTAAGGTCATGCCATTTGGTTTGTGCAATGCTGCCAGTACCATGTCTCAACTCATGGACAAAGTGGTACCTCCGCATCTACGCAATGAAGTATTTGTGTATTTAGACGATCTTCTTATTATTTCGTCCACCTTCGATGCTCATTTGAATGTTCTGCAGGAAATAGCATTCCACATTAAGCGTGCAGGATTGACAATCAACGTTGGCAAAAGTCACTTCTGCATGCAGCGTGTGCGATATCTGGGTCACATTATAGGAGATGGAGGTATAAGAACAGATCCTGAGAAAGTAAAAGCGATCTCGCAGTTTCCGATACCAAAGAATTTAAAAAGTTTACGTAGTTTTATGGGTCTTTGCAGCTGGTATCGAAAATTTGTTCCAAATTTTGCATCACTATCGTCAGCGTTGACTGATGCAATGACTACCAAGCGAAAATTTCATCTGAGTGAGGAAGCAGTGCAGGCATTTGCGATGTTAAAACGTAAGCTTACAGAAACACCAGTCTTACGTAGCCCAGACTTTAATAAACCATTTTTTATACAATGTGACGCTAGTAAGACAGGGGTAGGTGGAGTGTTAGTCCAGCTTTCAGAAAAGGGAGATGAATGCCCAATTGCGTTTGTATCAAAAAAATTAAACAAAGCACAGCAAAATTACACAGTGACGGAACAGGAATGTTTGGCTGCCATAGTATGTTTAAAAAGTTTCAGAGCCTATGTAGAAGGGCACGAATTCACGATCATTACAGATCACGCTTCCTTAAAATGGCTTATGTCCAATAGTGACCTAAGTTCACGCTTAGCACGGTGGGCATTAGCTTTACAAAGATACCGATTTAAAATAGTACATAGAAAGGGTTCGTTGAACGTAGTGCCAGACGTATTATCGAGGGTAAACGATGAAGAAGTTGCGGCTATAGAACGGCGGCCCGGGATTATGGTGGATTTAAATTCAGAACATTTTAAGTCGAAGGATTACTTAGAGCTTATTGAACGTATAGAGGCTAATAAAGGCAAATTTCCAGATTTAAAAACCGAAGCAGGACATGTTTACCGACGAGCTGAACATTGTACAGGCAGCGTAGTTAATGACGCATATGTTTGGAAATTATGGGTACCAAAGGACTTAGTAGCAGATATATTGTATCGAGCGCATGATGATCCTCTTTCGTCGCATGGCGGTATACATAAGACAATAGAAAAGATACGCCAACTCTACTTTTGGCCAGGTTTAGTGCCGGATGTGAAAGCCTACGTGAATGCTTGCGAAGTCTGCAAACAAACAAAGGCACCAAATCACGTGCTAAGACCACCAATGGGAAAAGCGGCTGTGTCAGAAAGATTTTTTCAAAGACTATATGTCGATTTTCTAGGCCTTTATCCCAGATCGAGAAGTGGCAACATTGGTATTTTTATTGTTTTGGATCATTTTTCTTAATTTGTCTTCTTGAAGCCTGTTAAAAGGATTACCGCCGAGATTGTCATAAAATATCTAGAAGATGAACTGTTCATGACGTTTGGTATACCGGAAACTATTGTTTCGGATAACGGTTCCCAATTCAACGCAACAGCCTTTCAAAACCTTTTGCAACGTTATGAGGTGTCACACACACTCACCGCCATTTATTCTCCACAAGCAAATGCGTCGGAGCGCGTAAATAGGTCTGTTCTATCAGGAATTAAATCTTACATACGGCCTGACCAAAAGGATTGGGATGAATATTTGAATAAAGTGTGCTGTGCGTTAAGATCGTCAGTGCATACGAGTATAGGAACTACTCCATATTACATGGCTTTTGGTCAACATATGGTTACGGCTGGCTCTCAATATGCACTGCTGAGAAAATTAAATTTACTTGAAGACCGCTCCTTAACCTTTAATAGGGAGGATTCTTTCGAAATTGTACGAAGGGCTGCAAGTTCGCAAATAAGAAAGAGTCATGAGCAAAATGAAAGAACATATAATTTAAGATCTAGAGAAGTGTCATATGTACCGGGACAAGAGGTGTTTCGTCGTAATTTTAAACAGAGTTGTTTCCAATCGGGCTATAATGCTAAATTAGGCTTATCTTTCGTAAAAGCTCGAGTTCGAAAAAAGGTGGGAAACTCGTATTATGAGTTGGAAGACTTACAGGGTCGGTCACTTGGTACATATCACGCCAAAGATATACGTCAATAATCGTCGCTTATAGAGATTAGCCTAGTGATCATTTGGACCCCTAGTCTAATTTTAGCAGGGGGGAATTTGTAGCAGCGACGCAGTAAAAATAAAATCAGATGCCCAAAAGTAGGCAACACAAATTTGGGTGCTAAATTTTTACCCCAAAGAGTTGACTACCCTGACGAACCTTTAGGCCAGAAGTAGTTTAGGAGAAAATTACCGTAACTCCTCCAAGTCGAAATGGAAGAAGTAGAGAGAAAGTGGAAAGTGCAAGTCAGGGTAGAAAGAAAGTTGGTGTAGAAAGGAGCAAACGTCTCTGTGAAAAAAACCAATTTTTTCTTATATTCTTATAAATTTTAAAAATTAAAGAACCAGATCGACTTCTAAAAAGTGAAAGTGAAATTAGAAAAAAATATCAAATAGCCAGGTAAAATAAAATAAAGTTGGCCATGAGAGGAATTGTTTTGTACAGGAACCAATTTTTGATTCCCTTCAGAACCTGACCAGAATGGGCATAGGTACACAGACCTTTCATCTCTAACTTCATTTTTGGAACCACCAATCGACCAGAGGAGGCCGGCGAGCGACGTCACTCGACAATCTGGGTTTGACAAAATTTGAGAAAAGAAAGTTAAAACCAGAAAAGCTTAAGTGCATAATCAGCCCCTGCGGCTCCGCTAGCCGGAGTCGCAATTTAAGAAAGCACCTAAAAGGCGGCAGCAAATTTTTAAACTGAAAAATTATGTTTTGTTAATTTCAACGAAAGTGACCATCGGTAAACTGAAAGCCTAAATAAGAAATACGATGTGTCACTAGTTAGCTTGCTTATATATCTACCATTTTTAACCAAAATCTAAGAAAAATGAGTTATATAGTCGAAATTAAAACGATTTCGGAAATGAAGATTTAGTCTGTTGTGCAACTATAAAGCCCTTGCATACGTTAGGGAGCGACTTTTGAAGATATATGTATAGGAAATCCATGATGTTCACTTAGGTTTTAAGTTATTTTATTAATGTCAAATAACTATTATCACGAGCATATATTGCTCTATTAATACTTTTAAGTAAGGATAAGCTCAGATTAATTATTTTTTTTTTAAATTATCATGTTTTTTTTTGTCAGACATACTTTTAAAGGAAAATCTGAAGTTATGTAGTACTTTATATTTTAGCTCCATTTTTATTTTTCGCCAGCATTTACCACACAGATCCGAGCAGAGATCGATCTTTCGCCACCGGAAATCGTGAGTAAAACCGCCTAAGGCATAACTTTTAATAATAAAATAATATAAAGTCTCCATCCCTCATTTTATATGTCCACATACAAAAGTATGCTACAAAAAAAAAGTATTATTTGAATCATAGCACAGTGGTTCCCATTGTATGGGGAAAGCGGCCAAAAATACTTCTAGTTGAGGTAGACACTTGAAACTTAGCACAAAATTTTCTTATTTTTGTAGCAAAATTATATAAAAAAATCAGCCGGATCGGACCACTATATCATATAGCTGTCATATGAACGATCAGTTTGAAATTAAGTGTTAGTATGGAAAACTTTTTTGTTTTCAATTATTTTGCAACGAAAACTTGGAATTCTACATAAGAAATTAGTATATATGTATATCCAGGGCGAGCTTAGCGAAAATTGTATGCTATATCATATAGCTACTATAGGAACAATCAGACGAAAATGTGATTTGAAATCAGATATCAGGAGCAGCAGAGTCATCATTTTCGACCTCGGCTATTCGTCTACGCTTCGTCCTTTTTGAACAGTCAGCCAAACTTTCCTTTTTTTCCACACCAAATACCAAATGAATGCATATTTGAAAATTGGCATTGATAAGTTGTACCTACAAATAAATAATTATAAACTATGAACATGAGCAAACCGAAAATAAACACAAATCATAAAATAATACGACATCACAAGAGCGAAAGCAACATTACAACAACAACAATACAACAACAACAATACAACAACACACCAACACAAAATAAAAAGCAACAACAGGCAGCACTTGCTTTTTAAAAATTGAGGTTAGGTTACTTTTTTGTATATTGCAAAAGCCTGGGCACCTGTCGGCACTTGAATTAAACGTTTTCTTAATGTTAAAATGTTAATAAACAATGCACAAAAAGAATTATTAAGTTAAGTGGAAATGGACATAACGAAAACTCCAACGAAAGATAGCAAACATCGTACATATAATTTTTGTTTTAAAAATATACTAAATACCATTATTTATTATACGAATGCCTTCCATTGCAGAGTAATGTCGATTTATAAGGTTTTTTATTGACTTTACGGACAGCTTTACTTGCAAGTTGCTCACGCTGCAATAATCGATTGATATCATGCTGTCTCTTTCGATGCTATTCTTGAAGCGGACAGTTAGCGCAAAACAAAAACATGAATAAATTTGAATAGCTAGACCAATTATGAGAAAGTAATGATACATTTAAAGTCAAAATTTGGACTTTGATTTTTTTATTTTTGGCCTATGGGGGGAACCACTGTGCATAGCCGTTAAGGGCCATAAAAGAAATTTAGCTTGAAACATATAAATATAGTTATTTCCTTTTTTTTTTGGCAAAATTTTAAATGTTTAACCTTAGCAACTTAACTCCTTACTTTTATAATTTAGAATGATAATTAAATTTATAATGTACTAAGAATTTTGCTTTTGGTCTCGATGCTAAATAGCTCGCTGTCATAGGGTTAAAGGGGTCACCTGAAGTAATTCAAAGGAGGTGATCATGGTTGGGTGGGCAGTAGCAAACATCTCAAACACCTAAGTTTGCTACATACCATTTTAGATGTATCTGTCCTGTTGTTCAAAACTGTATGTCCTCTCTTCCGGTTTCGTTATCTAGTTCCTTTTGTCGCAGCACGTTATTCTTAGTTTTTTGTTATTATTGATAGTAGCCTTATGTTGTGTGGAAAAGACCTCCACCCCCCAAGCCGACGAGCTAGAGCCGGAATAATAAAGCGTGCATTATTTCACACAGCATACAAAAGAGTTACACGCTACACGGACTCCCTGAATCTAAGAGGCACCCTATGGAGACAAAGTTTGACTTACAATTATTTGCATCACAGAAACTTAAATCAAAGTATCTTACATAATTGTCCTTTGGTGTTGTCTTCTTGTATAGTGAACATTCTCTAGCCAAATGTCCCACTTTGCCGCACGCATAGCACGCTCCATCTGGACGCTTCGGCTTTCGGCACTCTGCAGCTATATGTCCCGAACAATTGCAGTTAAAACATTTAACAACCCTCTGGTCCGGGGTCGAAGTCTTTGGTACAGCTCCAGAGTGACTTTTTCCCCCAGTAGGACGTGGCATCTTAATATCACGGAACCCATCCAAAATTGCGGCTGGTGTAGCAAAACGTTGTAACTTGCCTTGGTTTCTGAGTTCAATATTCGGTATACCCTCCAGTATATACTGCACCATTTCGTCATCGGTAATGTTTAACTTGTCTGCCAACATCCGTTTGTCATAATAATAGCTTGCAAACACTTCGTCATTGAGCCATTTACGTTTTTCTAAGCTTTGACGTAGCTCTACAAGATTGCCTTTCGTTCCGAATCTGATTTGCATTTGTGAAAAAATATTATCTATGTGTCCTGACAACAGTGAGGGTTGTGACAACAGCCAATAGTTTGCTTTTCCTTTGGCACGAGCACAAATAAGCGGGCGCATAATATCGTCACTGATATTGAATACCGCTCGCACATTTTAAGCCACTGTCAACCACTCATTTACATTTTTTTCTCCGTCATATTCAGGTATAAACTCCTTGACAGTGTTGAAAGTCGTAGCTTTTACATTATTATTTGCATTTGATTTGCAAAAACGAACAGCATCCATCGTATTGTTCACAAATGAACTTGTACCGTGAGCGATTTCTTCAGTGTTGCCAGCTTCGCACATTAGGTGATCGTTGCCAGCTTGTTGAATTTCAATTTCATCACGAAGTGTATTGACGTCGTCAATATTGCTCGCTGTTGCCATCTCGCTGTTTTCGTAGTCTGTCTGTTCCGTTATTCCGTCGTTAGGCGCTCCGCTGGCCGGCAAAACGGTAGTTTTGCTGCTTAGGAGTGCTTCGCCACGCAGAATTGCTGCACTTGCACTTGTTGACGGTAGCATACTTTGAATTTGCAACACTAAAGCCGATTTGCTGCCCATGGTTGGTAATTTAAGCTTTTCGCACCACAACTTTAAATCGTGTAAACTTAAGTCACTCAAATCGCCGCTTAAATGTTGTATGTCATCCATAATAGTTTTAGAAAACTTTGACTAAATATAAACGTAGATTCACGACCACTTCTGAATTTTAGTAGATTGAGTATTCGGATAGCCTTTTTTAGTTATCAATTAATTAAAGTTTTTATTTTAGGGTTCAGTTATTTTAATTTCACAATTTAGTTTTCGCGTCCGTACAATTCTGCGTTTCATGGAAAAGTGAAGTGCGTCGCTTCTCTTCTCTCTCTACTCCTTGTTATCGCCAGAGGGCGCTTAGTGAACTACAACTGTTTAACTTACAATAGATGGCGTTGAGCCACGATCGACAAACTAAATGATACATACATACAATTACACAGAGTCTTACATACTAACTATAACTACACGTACTACATATTACTACAATATATATATATAGGCTCAGTTATAATACCTAAATTATTAGATTACATTACATAAATATAGTAGATGTAAATAAAATTTGAAAATCATGCCAAAACTAAATAGACCAAAGAAGGGCAAATTATCAGAATTCAAAATGATAATACAAAAAAATTAAGAATATAAAGAAAAATCAAACTCAAAAATAATTAATTAAACTTAAACCAGGGACCGTAACGGTTATGAAGTTTATGCATAAAAATCATTTTTAATGATTATTTTTTGATTTTTATCATAAAAAACTTAGAATAATGATTATTATTGATTTTTATTATAAAAGTTTAATTTAATGATTAATTACAACATTTTTTTTTTTCAAGTCTCCAATAACGGTTATCGAAGACTTTTATTTTAAAAGTCTTTAAAAGACTTTTACTGAAGACTTTTATTATAAAAGTCACACAAAAACTTTTATATCAAAAACTTTTTAAAAAAAGTCTTGTCAAAAAAAAAAGTCTTTATTTAAAACCAGTAAGAAAAGCAACAGTCGCGCGGCACGCGACAGTGGGATACCCTTCGACCTATGTTCCGGTGTAGTTTAATTTGTAAAATTCGTACACATATACTGTGAGGCCCGTGTATAATATTTTTTTGTTGTTGATATTTTTATTTAGTGAGCAATTTGCTTACGAATTTCACAACTGTTTCAAAGCACAGGAATTCAAATTTAAATTTGAATTTGAACCGCCATTTTCACCACACCCAGAGTTGTACCGGTGATCGACCGGTCTGGCAACTCCAAATCGGCCGACCCGAACGATCAGTGTTGGGAAGTGGAGTGGGGAGATATCGATTGCTTGGGCCACCTATCGTACTCGGTATTTTTCTCTTCACTAATTGAAATCTGAAAGGCACGCGTCGTGAAAATTTTAAGAGGGAAAGAAATTCCCATAAAAATAAAAAGTGATATAAGAAAATTAAAAAGCTATTGCTGAAAAGCATCTCAGCGTGCAGCGCTATTCTGTTTGTGGGTGTTCGAGACCAAATGTGAGTACAAGCTTTCCAAATCATTGTTTGGCAGCTTCTAACCTCGCTTTTGCCTTTTAGTGATCCGCGTGTGGCCAGAGGAGCACTAGCGCTTTCGCGCCTTTTTTTCTTGGAGACGGCAGTGCATGCCCCCCCCTCGCCATACTGTGCCACACGCCCTTCGCTTCCTTGTTTCTGCTGCAGACTTGTGGTGCTGGAGCACGATATAGATCTGCGTTTCTGCTGCAGACTTGTGGTGCCGGAGCACGATATATATCTGTTTGACTTTTGAGTGCTAGTGCCGCGTCGATCACGTAGCCCATCGGTCTGGCTACTGGTGTCACGTGATCGCACGGTTGCAGAGCGTTTGTTTGCTGTTTTTCCTGGTGAGTTTCATAGAAAATCGGTTTAGACAGCCATTTGACGTGTGTTTTCTCCCCCCCCTCTTAGCCCTATATGGTTCCCCAAATTTTGCTGGTGCTAGCAGGGGTAAATCAGGAGCAGTTGCGAGCAGGGACATTTAACCTATTCGGGACTTCTGGAAGAACACAGCAATTGTCAACAAACACTTATTTTATAACAAACACGCAAACATTAACTAACTCAAGAACACTGTCAAACACATACTCACTCTTTTAACATTCACAAACACATTCATATACATATACACACTAATGCTTACACGCACACTTCGTACTTACATGTACACATACACACAATTAACATCTCATTCATTTACTCATTCTTTCTTTTGTACTTATTAGTTCAAAATTGTTATTCAATTACTGTTCATCCTTTTTGATTTCATTCTCTCTTTTTATACATTCGTATACACCTTGTAAAGTAGATAAAGATAATCAAAGGTGATAAAACGTAAATAAAGCAAGGTTGAGTCAAAGGACGATAGATTTTCTTGAGTAGAGTATTCTTGGTGTTGTTATTGTTATCATTATTATCTTTTCCTCAGCTGTTTCGTCGGGGCCCCAACGGATCGCGGGTGAGTCGATAACTTTAACAAAATAAGCCGATTAAATACTCTCAAACTATCGAATGCCTATCGTTAAGAAATATACTTCTCACTCTTAAACAAACGAAAACCAGTGAGACAAAATTAAAGAAAGTAGGAAAATAACTTGTGTGAAATTATACACAAAATTAAAGAAAAAAAGGAGAATAATCAAAAAGGATAAATATTAGGAAAGTAAAATTAGATTTTGTTTTGAAATTTATCATGCAGCATGAAGCTGCATGCGTTAAATTGTTTGTTTATAAATAACATTAAAGAAACTTAAAATGGAGTAAATTTATTTTTTTAGAGGCACTAAGGATGATAGCATAACAGCAACATGGGTAGTATCGGTATTTCGATATCGGTGGTACATGGTTGGGTGGGTGAAGAAGGAGAGCATTACATCTAGCTCTCCGACTAGATCGTTCCTTAGGGGTAGTCCGTCCGCTTATTTTGGCCTTCCCTTTTCTTGACATTCCTCCTTTTATTAGTCCTACAACCTGTCGATGTTTTCTCGTGACGTCGATAACCGAACCTGCACACAAAACCCCGCCCATTTTCCCTGAGCTTAGCCGGCTGTAACTTAGACAGGGTGTGCAGGGGAGGTTATTTGGACTTCGGTCGTTACAATACAAAGGCGCATACTTTTAAATTATTGCCGACAGATGGCGCTCGCGCTTTGCGCTCGCCCGCCTCCCTTGTTAGCTGATACAAGCACTTGGTTTTATGCACATACTTTCTTAAATAACTTCTGTGTTTATTGTCCGATCGGATTGCAATTTCGAGAATATGTAGATATTTTAATAAGCTTAGTAAATATATGTTAAAGTCAGAAAGTTGTATCTTTTATACAGCGCTTACAAATTAAGTTCAAAAATTAAATTATTTATTTGCGGGGGCGGTGGGCGTGGCACATAACATTTGAAATAAACTTGATCAGCTTATAGTACACAGGAGTCTTCCTGCCAAATTTGGTAACTCTAGCTTTTATGATAGCTGAGATCTGTGCGTTCACACAGACAGACAGACAGACAGACAGACAGACAGACGGACATGGCTCAATCGCCTCGGCTTGTGATCCTGAGCAAGAATATATATACTTTATGGGGTCTCCGACGCCTCCTTCTGCCTGTTACATACATTTGCACAAAGTTAGTATACCCTTTTTTGACCATTTTCAATGGTCGAAGGGTATAAAAATAAAAGTCTCAAACATTAAAATATTGGTAAGCAATATATGTGTTATGTCTTACTGGGAAGAGAGAAAGTATATAAATCCGCACCTTTACCAATTGGCAACGTTGGTGCAATGCATTCCTGCAATTAAAAAAATTAATGTTCCTTAAAATGAATAAACAGTAATTAAAATTATTATCCATGATATGCGGGATTCTGAGCAAAGACTTTAATAAAAAATTCTTGAGACTTTTATTTTTTTCAGAAGACTTATATATTTTGAAAAAGTCTTTGACTGACTTATATTTCTGAGAAATATTTTTAAAAGTCTCTAATAACTGTTATTTATGATTTTGAAAAATAAAAGTTGCAAAATAAAAGTTATTAATAACTTTTATAATAAAAATTAAAAATAATAATTATTTTGCAACTTTTATTTTAAAAAATCACAAATAACGGTTATTACAAGACGTATTCAATAACAGTTGCAAAATATATGTTTATTATATTATTGATATAATGGGATTTTTATAAGATTTTTGGCGTCCTCGAAAAATTTTTAGGATGATCCCTTCAAAGGGATAGTTTCTATACCCATAACGGTTATTTACGGTCTCTGACTTAAACATGAGTAAATTAAATTGAAAATTCGATTAAAAATAATAAACGAAGTTAGATTTAAAAGAAATCTAAGAGCTACATAAATAGCCAAATTAAAATTCAAAAGAGTATAGGCTTGAAGAGCAGTAACTCCCAAAATCAACAAAAGTGAAAAACAAAATAAAGGAAAAAATAGCCAAATTATAATTTAAAAAATCACTCACAGTTTGTTGTTTTCCATCCATGTGTATAGATGTTTGCATTTTAGTTTATTTCGTTTGTCACTAATGATTTTTTTCTGTGTATTTGTTTAGGTCACTTGTTTTTTTGTTAGATTTACCTTTTTATGGTCATTTGCAGATAGGCAGAGAAAAAAAACTGAAAAACAAAAATTATTGGCAAATCGCGATATTTATATAGATGTATTTATTCGCACCATTGACTCTATTTTTTTTTTTTAACAACTAACTTTTAGAGCTCTTAATTTAGAATTTTTAACAAATATTTTAGTTAGGATAATCACTGTGATATTATAGTTTGTATGATCTTATTTACAGCAATCACTGTGATAGTATAATTTCCATTAACTTATTTCAGGCAATCACTGTGATATTATGGTTTTTTTGCGCTTATTAAAGCGATCACTGTGATATTATAGTTTTCCTTATCTTATTTAAGGCAATCACTGTGATATTTTAATTTTCATTAACTTATTTAAGGCAATCACTGTGATATTTTAGTTTTCATTTACTTATTTAGGGCAAGCACTGTGATATTTTAGTTTTCATTAACTTAGTTAGGGCAATCACTGTGATATTTAAGTTTTCATTAGTTATTTAGGGCAATCACTGCGATATTTTAGTTTTCATTAACTTAGTTAGGGCAATCACTGTGATATTTTAGTTTTCATTTACTTATTTAGGGCAATCACTGTGATATTTTAGTTTTCATTTACTTATTTAGGGCAAGCACTGTGATATTTTAGTTTTCATTAACTTAGTTAGGGCAATCACTGTGATATTTTAGTTTTCATTAACTTATTTAGAGCAATCACTGTGATCTTTTAGTTTTCATTCGCTTCCCATCAGGCCACTCTAGGGCTCCCCTGGACGAATCCGCTTGAAGAATGAGGTGCTCCAAACTTTGGGTAGCACAAGGTGCCAGAATCTGAATGAATATATTATTTATTAGATTCTGCAAGAGAATTATTTTATTCTTCCCAATATACCTGAATCTGGCACCAGGTATCCAGCGAACCTTTGTTTTTTGTTTTTCCAGCCACTCCACGAGGTTACCTTAATCGTCAAAAATCTCGGCAATCTTAATCAATGGGTAAAATTCACCAATTAGAATTTTGTTATATGCTTGTTTTCCTGCAATACTCACTTAGTATTGCTGGGATATATTAAATATTATTATATTTAATAATAATGAAAATCCTCCTCGTGGTTGGCACCAGTGGACAAAAATAGCAAACACGTCTGTGTTCTTCGGCAGTTCCAGTGAAAAAGAACGAACCGACACATGTTACCCGATAGATCGACCTACTTAACGAAGCAAACACTACCCACTGATGCATTCTGATTGCGCTCAGCTGAGCCCCAAAAGCTCGGTCAAGGTGTCAATGCCTAAACGCAGCCTACTTAAAGGGGGGCACCTAAATGGTGCCTACTTAAAGGGGAGTACCATGGAACGTTATGTTCAAATGCTGGAATTACAAGAAACCAGAAAAAAACCGAAAACAACCAGTATCCAGCGCCACTTCACACTCTCCCAAAGTCCTCCGATGGGGGCAACGTGGCGGGATGAAGTGAAACTGCACTCCTCGCTTAGTGCACTCGTCAACCACTGTACATTTTTCCAACTCTTCCAGACCTCGATTTAGCTCCCGTGAGGCGCCCACAAAGTTTGTGGCATTGTCACAATACAAATCCTTGCTGAGTCCTCGACGGGCAAAAAATCGTTTTAATGCAGCGATGAAGGCATTGGCACTTAGATCAGAAACGATTTCCAAGTGGCATGCTTTTGTAAGGATGCACACGAATACGCAGAGGTAGACCTTTACAGGCCGCTTGCCACGCATGTTGAAATGCATCCAGATAGGACCCGCAAAGTCCAGACTAGCACGTTGAAATGGGTAGTTATTGCCGCTCACACGCCTCGTAGGTAGGTCACCCATTAGCTGTGTTGCTAGAACTGGTCTCAGGCGAAAACATGTAACGCAACCTCGCACGATCTTGCGAGCTAGCTTCCTGCAATTGACAATCCAATACTTCTGCCGCAAAAAAGCGAAAAGAGCTAGCACTCCGCAATGTTAATTCAAATGATGTGTGTGTTTTACCAGCGCATTGATCACTGGATGATTTGAAAGTAGCAAAATTGGATGCTTGGTGTCAAATGCTAACTCTGCCTTGCCTAAACGACCACCTACTCGTATTATGGGTATACCCTCCTCTTCCGATATGAAAGGATTCAAGCATTGTATATTTGCTGACTTAATTTGTTTTCTTTGCCTCAACTTAGTGAATTCCTTACGCAACATACTGTTTTGCAAATGAAATACAATGTAGCGAAAGCCTCCCGATAATTCTGCTGCGGTTAGCGCACTCAGTTTCTGAATACTTGCTTTCATAGTGCGTTTGCGCCAACGAAATATGAAACCAAAAACTCGCTGCAGTTTAAGAAAATCATTTGCAAATTTACTTGTGCTGACTATATCATGGTGATTATTATGGCTTATACTCGTCGCTAAGGAAAATGTTGTTTTTCTTTGCTCTGGCATCGGTTCGTCGTTCTTCCAACGCTCTGATCGCCAAGTGTCTTGAACATCTTTTAGAAATTGGGGGCCATGCCACCACAACTCTGAATTGTGTAAGTCAGTTGGGTACAATCCCCTAGATACAATATCTGCTGGATTTAGTTTAGTGTCTACCTTAAACCAATCCTGTATATTTGACAATTCTTGAATTTGAGCCACTCTGTTAGCAACAAATGTGGTCCATCGGCTTGCATGAGCAGATAGCCAGTTCAATACAATGGTGGAGTCCGTGAAATATGCTATCTGGGATACCTTCAGATGAATGCTAGAGCAAACCTTTGCCATCAGTTTGGTCATAATCACAGCTCCTTGCAATTCTAATCGAGGAAGAGAGGACGCTCTAACTGGCGAAACCTTTGATTTGGCGGCTACCAATCGCACGGTCACTTGGCCTGCCGTGTATACAGCTCAGCCGTAAGCCCAATTCGATGCATCTGAGAATCCGAAAAGCTCCAATGTATCTACCTCCGCTTCAACTGGTACGACTGAGCGAGGCAATGAACATTGATCAATTAATTTTAACTCTTCTCTGTACTTGCTCCATTGAATAGCATAGCTAGGGGAAAGTTCCTCGTCCCAATCCTGCTTCAACAACCAGAGCTCTTGAACAAAGATCTTGCCTAGGATCAGAATTGGACTCAAGAATCCTAGCGGATCAAACAATTGAGCTAGCTCTGACTACACTGTACGCTTGGTAATGGTTGAACAGTATTTGATATTATAAGAGAACTGAAACCTATCAACGCCACTCGTCCAATATATTCCAAGTGTCTTGGCTGCATCTCCTGTTTTCAGCGTTAACGGGACAGCAGGTTGAGAGATTTGCTCATAATTACTACGCCATTTACGCAACTCGAATCCACCTTGCTCTAATATTTCTGTTGCCTCTCGCTTAAGTTCTAAAAGTTCAGCTATCAAGTCTGCACCACATAGCATATCATCCATGTAAAAGTTTTTATTTATGGCCTTAGCCGCTAACGGGAATTGTTCACCAAATTTCTCTGCTAAATAATAAAGACAGCGTACTGCGAGAAAAGGAGCGGAATTTGTTCCATAAGTGACAGTCTTCAGTCGCAACACCTTAATAGGATCCGCAGAGTTCGAGCGCCACAGTATACACTGATAATTTCGCTGAGATTCTGTGACTAAAATTTGTCTGTACATTTTTGCTATGTCAGCCGACAGCGCGTACTTATAGAATCTGAATCGCGTCAGTGTCTCAAACAACTCGGGTTGTAAAGTTGGTCCCACCAACATGGTATCGTTGAGGGACACACCATTGCTGGACTTGCACGACGCGTCGAAAACTACTCGCAATTTAGTCGTCAGACTATCAGGTCGAACAACTGGATGATGTGGTAAAAAATACTGAACTTCTTGTATTTTGGAGTCCTCCAATATTTCTAAATGACCCAATTTGGTATATTCCTCAATAAAATCAACATATTTCTGCTTAAGCGCAGGCTGACGACATAATTTGCGTTCTAAGTTCAAAAATCGCGAAAGTGCGATTTTGTACGTGTCGCCTAACGATACCTTAGGCTCTTTAAACGGTAGTGTCACCACTAGGCGCCCAGACTCCAACTGCCTGACACTTGACGCAAAGTGAGTTTCGCACTGCCGTTCCTCACTAGTGAATTTATCCGCGACCTCGGGCAACTCATCAAACCTCCAAAACCTTTGCACTAAGTCATGCAACTCATCTGGCTTCGATGGCCCTTTTTTAGCTTCGTTCACTAGCAACGAGACTCCTGTTGTGGGCGTAAATTCCCCAACGACTATCCAGCCAAACAACGATCGTTGCAAGATTGGCATGTTTGGTCCCAGCTTGATCTGACCAGCCACAATCAACTTAAAGAAAATAGAAACCCCCAGCAACATGTCAATGCTTTTTGCCGAGTTAAAGGTTGGGTCAGCAAGAGTTATCCTTTGAGGAATTTGGCCGTTGACATCTAAAGCAGAACAGGAAGGATTATATTGGATGATTTCCGGCAACACATACAAATTAGGGGTAGCAGAAAAACGCATCACTCTAGATTTAATTGTGGCTGGAACTTCACCTACAATTTGCAAAGTTGAATTGCCAATTCCACTAAGACACATCCGTGAGTCTTGCATTCGCAGCCCCAACGCAGATACCAACCTTGAAGTAACAAAATTCAGCTGACTTCCAGAATCCAAAACGCATTTACAGCAATCATAATTTCCCTTGCTGTTCCTTACAAAAACGATCGCAGTTGCCAAAAAATTGGTCGAAGCTCCCCTTAAGAGTGAGCTATGTAATGAACTTGATTCTTGTGCTGCATGAGAGTTAGATACGACATCTCTGTTTGCTCGATGCAGTAAGTCATGATGTGGCTTATTGCAAATACTACAATCCCGCGCGCTGCAGCTTCTTGAAGAATGGCGCTTACTAAAGCATACAAAACAGAGACCTAATTTCTTTACCTCATTATAGCTCTGAATTTCTGACAATTGTTTGAACTTTGGGCACGCCTTCAAACCATGCGGCTCAGAGCAGTGATAACACGGCTTGTATTATAAACGTTGCTGTCAATTGTCGCAGCTAAGCTGGCCCTTTTGGGCTCGTTCTTATTGAATGTCGCTCTACTGTTGTTTGATCGACGCGCTTATCGATTTGCTAAATTCATTCCACGATGAATCAAAAACTGGTACAAAGTTGTCCACGAAGGCATCTTAGTGCAATCCCATTCACTATCCCACTTATCGATAGTCTCGTCATCAAGCTTGCTTTCTTCTTCGTTGCTAATAGACTTAAGCGCGACCAACTGAGAGTTGACTGCGTCTACCATAATACGAAGTGCTACGAAATCAGCCTGCCTAAGTCGTTTCAAGTTAAACAATTCGTTAATATGGGCTTGAACAATAATAGACTTGTTTTCGTAGCGATCCTGCAACAGTCGCAACGCTTTACCATAGTTACAACCGGTCAATTCTAAGCAATCGATAGTACTCAGAGGTACAGGTCCCAGGGATTATCTCAAGTGAATCAATTTGGACAGGTCGTCAAATTCAATATCCGAACCTATAAGCAAAACGAATGTATTGAACCAACTTGTCCACTCCGTAAACTTTCCCGAAAACTGAGGTAATTTTAAGTTAGGGAGCTTAGCCGAACGCGGAACTTGTACGCTGACTAGCGATTCATTACCTCCAGAGTGTCGACTTGTATGAGCAATGCAAGTTACTATTTTGGCCTTTATTTCACAATATAGCTCTTCAACTTCTGTCCTGCTATCATAATCACTTGCATCCTCACTCTCTTGCTCAATTCGGGCTTGAACCGTACAATATTGGCTATAATTTGATTCTATTAAACTGAGCCGTGCTTCCAACTCAGCAGCTGTCATTGAGGCAAAATTTTTAAAAATAAAATTTTTATTGCGCGTAAATGAATTCACTAAGCCTGTTCTTGCACTAAACATGTCTGCTTCTTTACCCTTCTTTAGTGCCATAATCGTTGCTTTATGTATGGCGAAACGTAATACACTTAGAGAAAAATACAATACCTTTATCCCTACAGAAAAGGGCAAAATACCAAGCACGTAAATCAAATTTAAACGAATTGTTCACCAATACACAAATTGGATTGCGCCTAGCTTAAGTTGCTTGCGCGGTAAAGTCAATTCGTTTAAATTATTTACCACCTGTCGATTTCAATTGCAATTGCTTTTCACTAAGAAAGTTCGCTCTCAATAAGCTACCGTTCAATTGCACTACCGTTGTACTTGCTGTATATAAGCATACATACATACACACGCACGTACTGCTTCCAAAAAAAGAGAAACCGAAAATGCACTAGCACAGTGGCTGTGAGAATGTTTGTATATATTTATGTAGGCGAATGTTTGTATGTACCTTTTAGCACTGCACAGCCGTTCTTGATTTTTCTACACTTGCAAATTCACACCTGACACCAATCCAAGGTCTTAAGGCAATTTTAATCACACTTCAATTTGAATTTAAATGCCTGCAAGAAATATTAAATCGTCACTCATAAAAAACTCCACAATTTTGCGCAAGGCGGACGCTGCAGTTCCTCAACTATTTGTAAGCTCCAGCAATGAGCTTCAATCCGGGTTGAACTTTTTCTAAAAGTCCCTGCTCGGGCGCCAAATGTTCAGCTCGCCTCTAACTCTATTCGACATATATTATATTTTCTAATTTCATTATTTCTTCATTTCATCATACATCTGATTTACATCTCCTTCTTCGTTAAGTTACAACAGCTAGTATTCATTTCTGTTACGTTGATTACATTTCTCATACATCGATAATTCATGTTAACTATTTTGTGAATTTAATGCTAATGATGTCAAATAAATCTAGTTTAAGTACTGCAATCAATTAAAGAGCTCGAACATAGGGTATTCTAAGAACTTTTCTGTTCAGTCACAATTTGGGGTTGAATAAAACCACAACGATATAAAGTTTCTGAGTTTTTAATTAAACGGAAAATAATTTGCATAAAGATAAACGGTCATTATTTACTAATTCCACCTGCATAACAGTGAACGGTGAGTATATATTGTGTCCGTATGCGAGGGTCAGTGCATATCAGTAAAGGGTCACTGTTGATTTAGGTACGTGTGAAACGTACCCTGTCGCCTATCTGCTTAAGATAGCAGTGTATTTGCATATCATCTGCAGCGTACGATTTTCTGCGGTTATGTAAAATCGTACAGATAGTATAACTTGCTAAGTCGACTACACTTCTCTGTCACAGGTAGAATCACCCGGAATTACTTTCATCTAAAACTTCCCAATTTTAGTTCAAACCAGAGACCGTAAATAACCGTTATGGGTATAGAAAATATCCTTATGAAGGGATCATCCTAAAAATTTTTCGAGGACGCCAAAAATCTTATAAAAATCCCATTATATCAATAATATAATAAACATATATTTTGCAACTGTTATTAAATACGTCTTGTAATAACCGTTTTTTGTGATTTTTTAAAATAAAAGTTGCAAAATAATTATTATTTTTAATTTTTATTATAAAAGTTATTACTAACTTTTATTTTGCAACTTTTATTTTTCAAAATCATAAATAACAGTTATTAGAAACTTTTAAAAATATTACTCCGAAATAAAAGTCAGACAAAGACTTTTTCAAAATATATAAGTCTTTTGAAAAAATAAAAGTCTTTCATAAAAGTCTTTTCTATTTTAAGAATACCGCATACCGCATACCATGGAAGATAGAAGCCAAATATTTAAATTTTCCACAGTTTTTTATTGATTTTAATGCACAATATTTTTTTAAACATATCGGTAGATAGATTGGGTCCTAAGTCCGACAGAACCAATTTAAATGCAAAGACACTTTTTTTATTTAAATCTGAAAGATTTATTTTTGACAAGACTTTTTAAAATTGTTTTTGATTTAAAAGTCTTTGAGTGACTTTTATAACAAAAGTCTTTAGTAAAAGTCTTTTAAGGACTTTTAATATAAAAGTATTTGATAACCGTTATTGGAGACTTAAAAAAAAAAAATGTTGTAATTAATCATTAAATTAAACTTTTATAATAAAAATCAAAAATAATCATTATTCAAAGTTTTTTATGATAAAAATAAAAAAATAATCGTTAAAAATGATTTTTATGCATAAACCTCATAACCGTTACATTAGCCATTCAGAGACTATAATAAATTATAATTCTATTGTATACAATAACAACAATAATTCTGTATCTATCTTTCAAATTCCAAATCTTCATCCACCTTTCTAGTAACTAGTCAAATATATACATATTTTCTTTCTAGTCACAGTAGTACTCTTTTTCGTTCGAACATTATACTCGCGATTTCGATTTGCCTTTGGTCACTAACACTAATTCATTTGATCTGATTGGGTTTTTCTAGGTTTTCCCCAATCCTCTGCAACAAATGTTGGATCGGCCATTTCTCTTTTATCCCAGTGCGTATACAATACATTTCAATAAATTTCTTTTTTTTTTCTTATTTAGGGATTAACCTTTTATTTAAAATTATTCTAAGTTTTATTTCAATTTAAAATTTGGAAACAATTATGATTATAAATGGTAATTACTTTTAATCAGTCAACTAACCATAGTTCGACTCTAAATTAAAATAATATAATATAAAAAAAAAATAACTTCCTTATCCATATCAAGAAATTGTCCTGGAAGTCGTAGTGTTGTTCCATGGTAGATTTTAGAGTACGGTGCCAGTGCTCAATGATTCCATTAGCTTACGGGTGATATGCAGTAGTACGTACATGATTGATGCCGAGGAGCCGTGACAATTCGTTGAAAATTCTTGATTCGAATTGCCTGCCTTGATCTGTGGTGATACAAGAAGGTACTCCAAAGCGGGATATCCAGACGTTGATGAGAGCTGCGTCTACTGTCTCTGCTTGCATATCTTCAATTGGAACAGCTTCCGGCCACCGTGTGTAGCGGTCGATAATGGTGAGACAGTATCTAAATTGGCCAGATTGGGGTAAAGGTCCAATCAAGTCCAAATTGATGTGTTCGAAACGATGTGCTGTCAATTGATAGTGTTGAAGTGGTGAATGAACATAGCGGGTTACTTTGCATCGTTGACAAGGAATGCAATGTTTGACGAAACTGGCGATTTCCTTGTGCATCGAACGCCATATAAAGCGTTGTTTGATGATCTTCATTGTAGATCTTATGCCTCCATGAGCGATGTTGTGGAGTTTGCAGATGATTTTCTTCCTGAGTGGCTTTGGAATAAATGGTCGAGCTATAGGAGTAGAAAAATCACATAAGATTGATGATTGATTGATTGATTCTAAAAGTTTCTTAAGTGTTGCTTTCGATTGCTGTTATGCGAGACAATGTGTCTGCTGTTGTGTTCTCGACTCCAGCGACGTGTAAAATGGATGTTGTGAACTGACCAATGAAGTCCAATTGGCGGAGCTGTCTGGCTCATGCCTTGTCCGGCCTTTTAGTGAAGACGTATATGAGCGGTTTGTGATCAGTGCGGACATGAAATAATTTGCCTATTAACATAAATCGGAAATGGTTCATGCTGAGATAGATGGCGAGAAGTTCGTGATCATATGTGCTGTATTAGCGCTGAGCGTCTGTTAGCTTTACACTGAAAAATCCTATTGGCTGATATTCATTATTCACGATTTGGTGATGAACTGCTTCGACTGCTGTATCATTAGCATCTTTGCTTAGCGAAAGTGTTGCATCTGGAGATGGGTAAATCAGGAGGGTTGCTGTTGCGAGAGAATGCTTGCACTTTTGAAAATGTTGTATGTTTTCGTCTGTCCAGTTGATGGGAGAAAAAACCGTTCTTCATATTGCCTGGAATTAACTGCAACAACGGGGCATGATGTTCCAGTACTTTGGGCTGGAACCGTCTGTAGAAGTTGATCATTGCCAGAAAGCGTCGAAGTTCCTTTACAACTTTGGGTAATGGAAAATCAACAATTGCTTTGAATTTGTCTGGCAAAGGTTTGATGCCATGAGAGTCGACTTGATGTCCTAAAAATTTGATGAAATTTTGTCAGCAGGCAAATTTGCTTGCGTTTATTGTGAGGTGGTAACATTGAAGTCGTTCAAAAACTTGGCGAAGATGAATTTCATGTTGTTCAGCGTTACTTGATGCTACGGCGACGTCATCTAAATATACAAAAACGAAGTCGAGATCTCTGAAGACGACGTCCATATAGCGTTGAAACGTCTGTGCTACGTTGCACAAGCCAAATGTCATATGCGTGAATTCGTATAAGCCAAAAGGGGTAGTTACAGCCGTTTTTGGAATGTCGCGTGGTTCAATTGGAATCTGGTGATATGCGGACCATGTGTAAGGGTGATGCATATGTGCTCTTTGAAGGACGACATACTCAAGTTTGTAGAAGATATCCAAACTCTGGAGTAAATCGACGAGGTTTTGAAAATGTGGGTCCTCCTTTGGTGTCAATGCAGTGTGTGACATCAGATGTGGTTTGGGTGTTGAAATCCAGTTGAGTGTTGGATTTGAATCTTTCCAAAATTTTGCAAAATTTGCATGCTGAGTTGAATGTTTTAATTGCGAATGAAGATTGAAGGCTGCAAATAACATTACGTGCTACCAATGTTTGAGCGTCGATCAATTTTTGGCGCTTAATATCAACAAGTAGGTTGTAGTGCTGTAAAAAATCCGATCCGATGATTGAAGTACTGACGTCTGCGATGATAAAGTTCCATGAAAACGAACGACGTAACCCTAAGTCCAAGGTAAAACGCGTTGTACCATTGGATTTTATTATACTGCCATTTGCTGCGAAAAGAGGATTTTCGTTGGGTCATGCGATGCGTTTGTTTATGGTTGAAACTGGTATTACGGATACGTCTGCACCTGTGTCAATAAGAAAATTTTTTCCTGTTTTTGAATCCAGTATAAAAAGTCCGTTGTATGTGGAAATGCTATTTATTGTTATCCGATGTTTTGATGTATGAGGTAAGGCTATATCGGATTCACTATCGAAGTTGCCTTTATGATCTTCAACAGCTGGACTTAGTTTTTTGAATTGGTGTTGAATGAGCAGGGCTCCTGACAGTTTTGTGCTTTGTCGCCATACTTGGTGTGATACCAAAAATTTTTGTTGTTGTTGTTGTTGTTGGGCTGTATAGTGTTGCTGCGACTGTTGCTTTGGAATCGACCATTGCTGCGAGAGCGTCGATTATTGTTGTTGCTTAGAATTTGTCCGAGCTTGCTGTTGATTTGCCGAAATAATTTCTCTTGAGTATCCAAACGTTTTTCTATGTTGCTGAAACGATCGTCTATAGGATTTGGATTGTTGGTGTTGTTGAGTGATATGGCTGAAATATTGTCACTCGATGTAAAAGTGAGTGAGTCCATAACAGCATCTGCGGCTGTTGAAAGTTGGGATAGTGTTGTATCCGGGGCACTTTCGAGCATTCCTACAATGACGGTACAAGCTTGAGGTGGAAGGCGCTTGATCCAGTAGCGACGGACAACTGATTCATCGTTGGTGGCATTAGTCCATTGTAGCTGACTGAGTAAATGACATGGGCGTCCATCACCGAGTTGTATTCCAGATACGAGCTTTTCAAGGCGAACCATTGCCGATTCTGCGAATTTGCCTAGTATAGCCTGCTTAAGTGTGGTGTATGGATTTGTTTCCGGTTCGTTTTGGACAAGATCGTGGACTTGCTCCAAATATTTAGGGTCTTCGTACGCTATGACTGCTGCGTACTTCTCACGCTCTTTCCGAGAACCGATGCTTTGCAATAGAAACCAGTGTTAGCGCCAAAATATGTTAGATTAATTAAATTAAATTAAATGAAGTCTGTAAGAATGTTATATTTAAATTGAAGTTATCGATATATGAAGAAAAATGTTATATTTAAATGGAAGATATCGATATATGAAGAAACGATGTATTCCACACTATAATCCTTGTAACGATCGTGCATATTGAAGAGGCACGCCCATCTCTAATGAGATAAAATAAAATCATTCTAACTTTCGTCTTGGTTAAGCGCAGCAGCATTTTCTTGAAATACTTTTTATCTCGTCTTTACGAGCTGGCTTAAGAAGAGCGAAAATATTTGGCGCCCGAGCAGGCACTTCTTGGAAAAGGTCCAACCCGCTGCAACCTGAAGAGCAGACAAATTAAATCTGGAGCAGGAAATGCACCAGTTGGCGGAGCCGTACGTGCTGGAATCAACCTGTGAGTACCTTGTGTATTGTGACCATATTGCATAGTGTATGTTGCTTATACGGTGCAGTTAAATTTAAAAAAAATAATTAAAGTTAAATATATACGTGCGGTTACTTACATAAATGTGGTATTATAGTAGTATTAACTTTATTCGTATTTGAGACCAAATAATAGGATATTTAATTAAAAGTCTTCGTCGTCGGTTACGTCTAAACCGTCTTTATCGTCGTATTGCTGTCGCTCTCGTAGCCACACAGGCAGAACGCAGAACTTACTTCTTCAACGAGCGAACAACAACTCTCGCCGCCTTCGTGCAGCACTCCGCTCTCTTAGCGTTTCGCTCTTGCTCCTCGTTGATCATCGTGTTGGCGAATTCGCCACCACGCTATTTCGCCACCTTCTTCATCTGTAGTCGTTGCTCTATTCATTCTCGTTGTCATCGTTATCGTTGTCATCGTTATCGTTGTCATCGTTATCGTTGTCATCGTTGTCGTTGTCTAGGTATCAGTTGTTTCACACTAGTGGGATTTGGGTAAACAGCCAAACTCCAATCCCACATTCGGCCATTCTGTCTAAGCTTTCGACCCGAATGCTTCTTCGTCGTCACTGTCATCGTTGCCAATCGGCCAAGGCTTCATGTATTCCGCGCACGTTGCAGTATTATTTGGTCCATCGCTGTTGCCTACTTTTTGGACATCATAGGCGTTGTTGTACTTCACCTTTACAACTTTATAAGGCCCCAAAAACTTAGGTTTCAGCTTTAGGCCACTACCAAACTGGGTACGTTTAATAGCTTTTAGGTCACCAACATAATATCGTCTTGCTTGCTTTCGTCGAAGATTGTACGCCTTTTTGTTCCCGTTCTGCACCCTCACTATCTGCGTTTTTGCCTACATTCGTAACTCGCTGCGTTCTTCGTTGAAAACTGCTATGGCCTCTTCGTTTATCAAGTTTCGTATCTAAAGATCATTTTTTGTTCTCATTTTGACACCAACCAGTAGCTCAAAAGGCGTCGTATTAATGCTTCTGGTAAATGTTGAGTTGATCGCCTGTTGCACTCTGTTGACATTGCGATACCATTTCGTGGGGTCATCGATACTTAACTTGGAGAGTACTGAAATTATAATAGAATTTAGTCGCTCAACCTGTCCGTTTACCCTTGATAAGCCGGCAGTCGTCTTCACTAGCTTTATTCCCTCATCTTCGCAATATTTCACAATGTCTTGCGATGTGAACGCCGAGCCTCTATCCGAAATAATAATGCTGGGTTGCTGAGCTTCACAATCACCTCGTTTGCTGTGGTTGACTTCGTTGGATAGAGCCAACAAAATTTCGTAAATGAATCGATTACAGCCAAAATTTGTTTGTAGTCCTTATGCGTTGATTCAAGCGGACCCAAGAAATCAATATGGTATGTAAACAATTGGACGTCTTCTTTCTGGAGAGGGTGTAGTAGTCCTTCTTGCTTGCCTCGTTTGCGATCCGTTAAAATGCATGGAATACAGCACTCGATATATTTTTTAATCTTGTCTTCAACATTTGGTATAAAAAAATCTCGGCAAATTAACTCCTTTGTCTTCTTAGCAGCAAAATGACCTCTATCATGGGCTCTGCTTACGATTCGCTTTTGCATTTCGTTTGGCACTACTACTAGCTCATCGTCACCTACAAGTTTGTATAGCAGACCTGTTTTTAAAAAATAGTCATCGTATGCCTTACTTTCATCGCTTAAAACTTCTTTGATGGCAGCACTTATGCTATCCTCTCTTATAAGCATCACTGGATTCCGGCTGAGAGCATCGACATGCTTCATTCTCACGCCAGATCGATGTTCAACTGTGTAGTTATATTCTTGAAGAAAAAGAATCCAACGAGCCACCCTGGTGCATAAACTTTATTTTTCTAAAGTTTTCGTAAAAGCGTTGCAGTCAGTTACCAGTTTAAAATGAATGCCTAACAAATACACTCCAAACTTAGTCAAAGCTTCGATGACTGCCAATATTTCCAACTCATTGCTGCTGTATTTACGCTGTGCATTTGTGGTCTTTTTGACATAAAATACACAGGATGCAGTTGACCATCGTCGACGTTCATCTATAATAAAACTGCTCCGAATCCATCAATAGATGCATCTGTATGCACTTCCGTCTCGTAAGTCTGATTATAAATGCTTAAAACAGTGTTCTCAGTTAGCAACTTCTTCAAAATATTAACTGCATTCTCTTCGTCCAAATCAAATCTTAATTTTGCCTTTTTCTTTGTCAACTCAGTTAAAGGTCTAGCTATGCCTGCGTAATTTGGTATAAACTTTCTGAAATAGCCCGTCAGGCCCAAAAAACTTTCTATTTGTTTAATAGTTTGTGGCATCTTGAACTTAGATACAGCTTCGATTTTATCCGGTGAGGGGTAAATTTTGCGATTTTCTATAACATGGCCAAGAAATTGAATGCGCGTCTTAAGAAAATTGCATTTCTTCAAATTGAGCTGCAGACCATATTCTTTGCATGTTGCAATAACTTCCTTCAAGTATTGTACAGCGTCTTGTTCTGTCTTAGAGGGAATAATTATATCATCTACATAGGGCAATGCAATGCCTCTGCGTGACAGATCTCGAAATATCGCATTGACGTGGCGCTGAAAAACGCCTGGCGAATTTGAAAATCCAAAGGGTACTTTCATAAACTGATATTGTCCACGATGTGTCACAAACGACGTATATTTTCTGCTCGATTCAGCAACTGGTACGTGGAAAAATCCGTTCTTCAAATCGATTGTACTGAATATATTTGCCTCTTGCAGACGATCCAACTGATCCTCAATGAGCGGTAATGAATAATGGTCCTTTACAATTACCTTGTTAATTCTACGATAATCTACACACAGTCTTGCAGAGCCATCTTGTTTTTTTACGAGTACTATGGGACTTGTAAATTCAGATTCTGTTCATCAACAATACGCATTTCCGTAAAAGCTAGTCTGCGTGGAGGTGAAAAAATAGGCGATTCATCGTTGAGCACAATACCCATTTCTACATTTGTTGATTTTGTTTTGACAGGTTCATAGGTCGAAATTAGCTCACGCACTTCTTGCTTAGCATATTCGCTCGCAGCCTCATTAATGTCAAACAACTCATCCACTTCAACACAAATGTAAAGAATATTTTGTTCGTTATTGATTTTATTTTTTCGCACTTGTAAGCCATCACAATTAAAAACATTTTCTGCATATCAAGGAATCTGATCGGAACGACATAAAAATCTAATACAAAATCTTCTTCATCAATCTGAATTGTTTGTTTAAATTGTCCAAGTCGTTTTATTTTATTAGAGTCGCGGTCACAACCGAATCCAATTAGAACGACATTGCAGCTTTCCAGTTTTGGCTTGCCAATCTCATGATAAAAATCTTCCCGTATGATATTAAATTTACTGCCTGTATCGAATAACGCCGTACACTTTTTATTTGCAATATAAACGTCTTTGCTGGTCAAATCATTTTTAGAAATCAAACTGCGGGTATTCGTATTTAAAACATTATTGTCAATTTTTGCGCACTCTTTAGAAATATGTCCGTACTGATAGCATTTGTAACACTTTCTTCCTTTTTCTTTATTCTGGCAATTATTCAACACATGCCCTTTTTCACCACAGTTGTAGCATTTCACTTCTTTTTTTGCGTCTTTGTTCACATTTTGATTTTTTCTATCTTTGTCTTTCACACTGTTGTCGTTGCGCTTCGACTTGTCTTTCTCACTGTGATTTTCCTTTGCAATTATTGTTTCAAAACACTTTAGTTTTTCTTTAAATTGACTCATATTTTTCGCAACAATGTAATATTGTTTTGTTTACACTCTTTTCGTCGATGCCGTCAATTAAATACTGTATGAAAGCGTCATCTGTAATTTTACCTCGAGAAGCAATATCTTTCATTCTATAAAAGTATTCGAAAACACATTCGTTGTTGCCACGTTTCGTTTGCGCGAGTTGCTCATGAACTAGCTTGCTGCTTACACTCGACTTAAATTCGGATAGCAATGCTATTTTGAGAGAATTCCGCGAATTTAAACCTCTCTCGCTCAACAGTTTTGCAATTCCTTTTAGTGCCTTTTTTGCAAACAGAAACTTCTGGAAGTCATTCCAATACATGAGCGTCTTTCTTGCTTGAGCGTAAGCTAGCACTTACGAAATTATTTAAACACGCCATTATAGTAAAAAAAAATTTCGACTGTATTTTTTTGTTTTACACGTTCAACTTCTGTTTAATGTCATCAATTTTGTTCACTTCTGTTCAATACCGTTCACGTTTGCTCAATCTCGGACGAGCGCCCAAAATGTGGGGTTTTATTATAGTAGTATTAACTTTATTAGTATTTTAGAACAAATAATAGGATATTTAATTCAAAGTCTTCGTTGTCGGTTACGTCTAAACCGTCTTTATCGTCGTATTGCTGTCGCTCTCGTAGCCACACAGGCAGAACGCACAACTTACTTCTTCAACGAGCGAACAACAACTCTCGCCGCCTTCGTGCAGCACTCCGCTCTCTTAGCGTTTCGCTCTTGCTCCTCGTTGATCATCGTGTTGGCGAATTCGCCACCACGCTATTTCGCCACCTTCTTCATCTGTAGTCGTTGATCTATTCATTCTCGTTGTCATCGTTATCGTTGTCATCGTTATCGTTGTCATCGTTGTCATCGTTGTCATCGTTGTCGTTGTCTAGGTATCAGCTGTTTCACACTAGTGGGATTTGGGTAAACAGCCAAACACCAATCCCACATAAATATGTATGTATATGCGTTTAAATAAAAATAAAAAAATGTTGAGGGTTTAGGTTAAACTCAGTCAAAAGATAATTGGATTACCGTTTAACCTTGACTTAAATATTGAAAGGCAAATAATTAGCTAATCCGGCATCTAGCGAAAGGAGTGAAAAAAGAGAAGTAGCGGTTTTTGTGCTACGCTGAAATATACGTACATACATACATACAAACGTGTACAGAAAAGGCTTGATGTAAAAATTGTACATTCTTAGCCGGTATATGTACATATGCACTTACATTCTTTTATAACAAGCACAGTGATTTAGTCATTCAAGTTTGCAATTGAAATTTATGCTTTTCTAGATTGTGCTTGTTATTAAGAATTAAGAAAGCATTTATTTTGACTACATAAATGATTTTCGAGGCTTAATTTCGTGAGAGTATAAATAAATTTATAACATTAAAAAGAATGGCTCAAAATCGAAAGCTTAATAAATTCTTTAAGGCGAAATAAAGAATATGTATTAAGCAACGGCAGTTCAATGATTTCAGATGAAGACATTCTGTTGCATTGGCTGACCCAGCTGCAAATTCTACGATGATGAATGCTTCTCGTATTTCTAAACTGTAAAGTTAACATTACCTAGGTTTACAGGAAAATTTATTGAATAGACCAGTTGGTTTAACGCGTTCACTATGCTGGTTGAATCGGACAATGATATCGATGAGCTTTCCAAATTTATACACTTAAAATCGTGCTTAGATGCCAGTCCGCTTAGAACTATTGACTGTTTACAACTATCGCCAGAAAGGCGCTACAGTTGCTGCGTGAACGGTTTGAAAACAAAGCAATAATCGTACAGTCGCATGTATGCGAATTGTTTAATGTCAAAACTCTCAAGCAATCTGACACAGATTGCTTAGGTGGGTTAGTTGACTCTGTTAATTCACATTTGGGATCCCTTCGATCGTTGGTCAGCGAAGGTGAAATGTTGGAGGCAATCATTTTTCACCTTATTAGAGGAAAATTAGATGATGAGTCCTTGGAAAGGTGGGAAGCAGAATATGATTGCTCACATCTGCCATCTTGGAGCTTGCTGTCACAATTTATTTGTAATAGAGGACGAAACTTAGCAGGAAGAGAAGTGCGGAAAGGAATTTCTGCGCATGGGTATGGTAAAGGCTCAAATAAATGCACAAGCTTACCAACGACAGCAGGGGACAACTTCACGACTCAATGCTATAGTTGCTCAGGTCCACATCAGCTAAAAATGTTCCCGAAATTTAAGGAGCTAACACCCTTACAACGATATCATGAGGTGAAAAAATAGAACTTGTGCCTAGTGTGTTTCAAAAAGCGGCATCAAACCAAGGATTGCAAAGCTTCACGTTGTTCGATTTGTAGCAAACCTCACCACTTGATGCTGCATCGAGAGTCAAGTGAGATGAGAGATTCAGGTAGCAACAACAACCAGGCAAGTTCGAGTGCGCTGCACAGTTCGCTTTTGTCCAATCAGGCATCGAGCTTCTTGGCTACTGGAGTAGTTTTAGTGAAGGCTGCTTGTGGTGAGTTCCATTCCTGTAGATGTGTACTTGATTTCGGAAGTCAGTTGAATTTTGTAACTGATAGGCTCTCTGACAAGTTAAAACTTAGAGTTGACGCAGTGCAATACTCTCTGAACGGAATAGGAAACGCTAAATCAAATACTTTGGTAGAAGTCAGCGCGAAGTTTAACTCACGAGTTACGAGTTTTTCAGCAACTGAAAGGTTCTGCGTTTTGCCCGAAATAACTGAGTATAGGCCAGTCAACACAACATCGGTAGGATTGTTTATTCCAAGAAAGCTGAAACTGGCTGACCCAGAGTTTGATTCCGCTAAGCAAATCGACATGCTCATTGGAGTCAACTTATTCTTTAAATTGATTATCGCAGGTCGGATCAAAATGGGAGCGAACAAACCTGTGTTGCATAAATCCTTGTTAGGCTGGATTGTTGTGGGTAAATGCGGCCCAAATGAGAACGCAACTTTAATTTGCAATGCTTTAAAAATCAACAAACAAGAGGTAGATAAGTTGCATAGTTTAGTAGAGAAGTTTTGTCAAACGGAAGATGTTCCCAAGCCCTTAAATAAGTTCAGTGAGGAAGAGCAAAATTGTGAGAACCACTTTGCATCTACAGTAAAAATATCACCAGCTAATCGTATTATTGTAAAGTTGCCTTTCAAGGAGCCTAAGGTGGAGTTAGGTGAGTCCAACGACATTGCTCTAAGAAGATTTCTAAACTTAGAAAAGAAGCTGAATAGAAATTTTGAATTGAAGAAAGACTATACAGACTTCATAGAAGAGTATCGCAATGTGGATCACTTAGAAGAGGTGAATACGAACGAGATTCGCCACGTCAAGTACATCATGCGTCATCACCCAGTGATTCGACCAGATAGCGCGACGACTAAATTGAGAGTTGTGTTCGATGCTTCTTGTAAGACTACAAACGAAGTATCGTTAAATGAAACCATGTTAGTAGGGCCAACATTGCAATCAGATTTGTTTGAAACTCTCACATGTTTTCGTTTTTACAGATATGCTTTAACTGCTGATATCTCAAAGATGTACAGACAGATTTTGTAGATTCAGACGACTGCAATTGTCAATGCATTCTATGGCGTCAGCACAGGGAGGCAGAGATAAAGGTTCTTCGACTCAAAACGGTTACATACGGCACCAACTCAGCTCCATTTTTGGCAGTCAACTGTTTATATTATTTAGCGGAACTCTTCGGTAATCAGTACCCTCTGGCTAAAGCAGCTGTCATTTCAAACTTTTATATGGACGACATGCTCTGCGGAGCAGAATCCATCAGCGAACTATATTGCTTAAAACAAAAAGTATCTGAGCTTCTTAAAAAGGGAGGTTTTTAACTCCATAAATGGCGCACTAATTGCAGGATGACTATAGACAATTCTGAATGTGCTGAGCCACTAGAATTGAAAACGACAGACACTGCGAAGACTCTTGGAATTTATTGGAATTCAATTTAGGGCCGTTTTAACTTTGCCTACACTGAAGAAAACTCTGCAATTAAAACAAAAAGAGAAGTGCTCTCTGAGCTAGCCCAACTTTTCGATCCACTTGGATTTTTAAGTCCTGTTTTTATTTTGGGAAAAAAAATATTTATGCAGGAGCTTTGGTTGCTTAAGCAAGAGTGGGATGAAGAGCTTCCTCCCAGTTACTCTCTCCAGTGGCAAAAGTATAGGAATGAGTTAAGTCTTGTGCACGAATGTACGTAAGCTAGAAGCGTATTGCCAGTTAACAACGAAACGGAAACTTTAGAGCTGCATGGGTTCTCAGATGCATCTTGCCTATGGCGCGGCAATATATGCACGAGCTGTCGACAAGAATGGATGTATAACAGTCAATTTGGTGACTGCAAAGTCTAAGGTGTCACCAGTTAGAGCAGTATCCTTGCCGCGCTTAGAGCTGGAAGGTGCAAAATTGCTCGCTAAGCTAATGGCCAAGATAAAGACATGTGTGCCTCTTCCCGTGCATAGCACGAAATATTTCACAGACTTAACAATTGTACTGAACTTTAAGTTCACAAATCGAGTCGCATTAATTCAAGAATTGTCTAGTGTTCAGGATTGGAATAAGGTAGACACAAAACTCAATCCGGCAGACATAGTGTCGCGGGGTACGCACACTTCTGACCTTAAGGATTCCGAGATATGGTGGCAAGGTCCAAGGTTCTTGCAATTAGCGGTTGAAACGTGGCCACCAATGCGGTGGCGGAGTCCAGAAGAACCACTAGAGCAGCGAACATCGAAATTTTCTCTTGTAGCAGCCACCTCATCGCAGTACGAGGATATAGTTAGCCAATGCAAATTTGTTAACAGCTTTACAAAATTAACTCGAGTTTTTGCTTACATATTTCGCAGGCGGCGTGCGTTTTTGAAGGTTGAGTTGACTAGTTCTGAGGGTGTGACTGCAGTTGAAATTAAAGGTGGACTAAAATACATTATTTTCAATTCATCTGTATTTTAATGAAGAAATCGAAACCGAAGTAATATGCAGGCAGGAGCACATGCAATATGCAACGGTTCGTAGCTGCATAGTCTGCTTCCGTCAACGGCCACAAGGTGCTAACCAGATCATGGGCGCTCTACCAGCAAACAGAGTGCAAATTGGTGCGCACCCTTTCGAACGAGCGGGATTGGACTTTGCTGGACCGTTGTGGATGCAGCGAGGACGCAGGCCTACTAAGGTGTATTTGTGCGTTTTTGTATGCTTCCTGACAAAGGCATGTCATCTGGAACTGGTGTCAGATCTGAGCACAAACGCCTTCATCGCGGCGCTTAAACGATTCTTCGCTCGACGTGGGCTCAGTGTGGAACTATCATGCGACAACGCAACCAACTTCGTTGGAGCTGCAAGGGAGCTGGGTGCACAAGCTGACCAGTTATGGGATGAAAAGCCCCGGATCATCAACCATTGCAGCAATTTAGGAGTACAATTTCGATTCATAGCTCCCCGCTCACCACACTTCGGTGGCTTGTGGGAAAGCGCTGTGAAGGTGGCAAAGCAACTCATAGTACGACATATCAATAGCGCGTCACTGAATTACAAAGAGTTGTCTACAGCTATAGCGCAAGTGGAGGCGGTAATGAATTCAAGACCGCTTCACCCGATGTCTTCAGATCCGAATGGTCTTGAGGCTTTAACTCCTGGACATTTTTTAGTTGGACGACCGCTAAATTCGTTAACCGAACAATGCGACGACTCCATTATTAAACTATCAATGACCAATCGATGGAAACGCATTGTGGCAGTGCACCATTCATTTTGGCAGCGATGGTCGAACGAGTATTTAAATCTTTTGTAGCAACGCAGCAAATAGGCGTTGACCTGCAACAACATTAAAAATGGCATGTTAGTTCTTATCGCGGAAGACAACACACCACCAGGACGCTGGGCGTTGGGACGTGTTTACGAATATCATCCTGGCAACAATAAAGCTGTACGAGTGGTGACAATCAAAACTAAGGCATGATTGTTTAAATGCAACATACACAAGATTTGCCCGCTGCCGATTGAAAAGGTAGATTAATTGGTTTTGGAAGGAGCTTCCAAGGCCGGGAGTATATTTGCGCCAAATATGTTAGATTAATTAAATTAAATTAAATTGAAGTTATCGATATATGAATAAAAATGTTATATTTAAATGGAAGTTCTCGATATATGAAGAAACGATGTATTCCACACTATAATCCTTGTAACGATCGTACATATTGAAGAGGCACGGCCATCTCTAATGAGATAAAATAAAATCATTCTAACTTTCGTCTTGGTTAAGCGCAGCAGCATTTTCTTGAAATACTTTTTAACTCGTTTTTACGAGCTGGCTTAAGAAGAGCGAAAACAACCAGTTTCCCAATTTGGTGAAAAACATATCTATGTTTGTGATTGTGTGAAGTTGTGGAAACGGCATCTGTCTAGTAATTGTGTTTAGATTTGATCCACTTAGTTCTGAACTATTTTGTGGATCAGCGAAACTATCGTTCTCCATCTTATAAGAATGTTGTGTGTGCTTAGTATGATGAAACACGTGTAAATTCTGATTGCGTCAGAAATTATGATGAAATTATCATCAATTGTAGTGACGAAGTGTTTTTTTAGTGCATGTTAAATAATCGGGGGTAGTAGATATATAATGCAATGCGGGTTCTGGGACAAAAAGTGGAGTGGGAATTCAAAATTAATGGGGTGTGACGAGGGTAGATCGGTCAATTAAGGCTTCTAGTTAGCATATTTAATGGGTTTTTCTGGGACAAAAAGTGTAGTGGGTGGATAACATTAGTGGTGCGTGACGAGGGGTCGGAAGTAAAGGATCCTAATTAGCATATTTAATGGGTTTTTCTGGGATAAAAAGTGGAGTGGGTGGATAAAATTAGCGGTGCGTGACGAGGGGTCGGAAGTGAAGGATCCTAATTAGCATAATAACTGGATGTAATGTATATGTGAAGGTGATGAATTAGGGTGGGGAGTGTTAAAGGGTGACAGGTGAGTATATGAAAATGAGCATGCATGATCGTGTTTACATGCACACGTGTTAGGGTGTGTGGGTGCATGCACGCCTCAGTGCACACACGCGTGTGACTCATGAGGTTGGCAGGTGAGTATGTGAAAATGCGCATGTATGATCGTGTTTACATGCACATGTGTTAGGGTGTGTGGGTGAATGCGTGCGTCAGTGCATACACGATCTCTTAATGTGAATCTTAACACGAGGGTAATATTTGACATGACCATGAAAACGACCATGGTAAGGGTGTCCTCAAGCGTGCTAATTGATTGTCAGCACGTCGTTAATCATGAAATGTGTAAACAGCTACCACAACAACTTGTTGATTATGTAAATTAATAATAGTTTTATGTGTGTGTCACCAATTTCCAATTGATAATTCAGTGTGAGAAATTTCACATGGGTTGCCATGTAGATGGTATGTGATATGTTAGTAGTGCGTAAAAAAAACACTGCAACCTGTTGCCCTAACGGCTTACTATGTTTGTTTGAACCTGTTCTCCTTCTATTCAGCGTGAGAACTGTTAGCATAATTTTATGCAATTCTTGTATCCTAATTATTTTCTATGAACCGAGGGTGGTTAGGCGTAGTATGCAGGTAAACAACAACAACAGCTAAACAACTAATAATTAATTATTTTTTCAGCCTCGTTTTTTTGGCGTTGCTCAAAGCTGCATGCACAGGTATCCGCTCCTTCTTGCGCCTCGTTGGAAGACCATGGACAAGAAGTTCTATGTGTCCCATGTATGGATGTCTTGTATGAAGACTTCCGCCAATTTCAAGTTTGATCGTATTTCTTTGATCTTTTTAAGATCGTGATGGTGAATAATACCATTATAACTATTCAGAAACTCATTTATTGTTACCGAGTTCATGTTGCTTCTTTATTTGTTTTAAGGGTCTTTTTGAATTCTTCCTTCCTCAAAGTCTTGTTTTAAACTGATCTTCAGTTTGAACAAATAGGTGACTTAATCTTCATAACATTAGAAGCTTGTCTTCTTTTTTTTTCTTTTTTGAGGTGTGCAAAACGATTCTTGCTAAAATCTAATTGGAAATCATCATATGGATATGTTTCAGAATTAAGATAGACTTTTAGATTGGTTAAATTGTTTGTGGTAAACTGATTTCCTTCTTTAAACGAAATTAATGCGAATCGTGGTCGTTCACAGTTAGCAGCTAGTTTAACATTTAGAAGACTGTCACCCCAAGATCGTTTACAGGAAGCAAAAAGGATGGCGTTATGCCAAAACTGTGTCTGGAATTGGTGATTCCAGATTTAGCTCAGATGGATGTATGGTAAACATTAATCTCAAATCTCAAACTTCAGAGTTCGTTCCCAATATCGCAGCTCTGGTATCTCCTAATATCACGGACAACCAGCCCAACCTAACTATAAACTCTGAAGACTGGAAAATACCAGCTAATCTTCGTTTGGCCGATCCCCAATTCTTCAAGCCCCAAAAAATTGACTTGCTGATTGGCGCTAGTCTATTCTTTGATCTGCTGTGCGTAGGCCAAGTAAAATTGGCCGATGGACTTCCCATTCTCGAAAAAACTCGTTTTGGATGGATTGTCACTGGTGGTAGCTCCAACCCCAACTAGGCTTCATGATTGACTGTTAAATGAAATGGGCCTCAAATGGCTGATGATAACATCCGTCTGGAGGATCTAGTGCGCAAATTTTGGGAGATAGAAACCACTGCTGAATCCGTCTCTAAGCGCACAAAGGAAGAACTCGACTGCGAGGCCCAGTTCAAGTTTACATTTTCTAGGCTTCCATCTGGAGAATATTCAGTCCGACTTCCTGCAAAGCACAGCCCGGAAATATTGGGAGATTCCTATCAACAAGCCTATCGCCGTTTTTTTAATCTGGAAAACAAACTTGAACGCAATCGTCAGCTCAAAGAGAAGTATTCAGCCTTTATTCATGAGTACTTATCTTTAAATCACATGTCTCTGGTACCATTTAACTCCCTGGAACAATGCAAATTTTATTTGCCGCATCACTTCGTTTTAAAGGAAGACAGCACAACAACTAAGCTACGTGTTGTCTTTGATGGCTCTGCCAATACTTCTTCTGGATACTCATTGAACGAAATACTCATGGCAGGCCCCACTTTGCAGCCCAAACTGTTTCACACTTTGTTACAGTTTCGAACCTTCCCTGTTGCTTTAACTGGTGACATCTGCAAGATGTACCGATGTGTCCGGGTCAAGGAACCGGACAGCTATTTACAATGCATTTTGTGGCGTGACACGCCCCAGGAAAAGGTACAAGTATTTAAGCTTGATACCGTCACCTACGGAACAAAGCCAGCTTCATTTCTATTTGTCCGAGCCATGCAATAGCTAGCAGAAGACGAAAAATCATAGTTTCCAATTTTCGCTAAAGTTCTTCAACGAGACTTTTATGTCGATGACCTCATCACAGGAGGTAACTCAACCGAAGAAGTCTTGGAGATCATGCGACAGACCATTGGACTACTGGATAAAGGTCATTTTAATTTAAGAAAATGGTGCTCAAATGATCCTGGTACTTTGAAGCAGATTCCCGATTCGGAAAAGGATTCCTTTCTAAAATTTGATGATGGCAGCGATATAACCAAAACTGTTGGTATCGCCTGGGATTCAATCTCGGATATTCTGCTATTCTCCATATCGCCCATGAAAGTAGTTCCAAAACCCAGCATGCGCTCTGTCTTGTCTACAATTGCTTGCTTTTACGATCTTCTTGGTCTTATCTGTCCCGTTATAATGAAGGCAAAAATCCTGCTGCAGCAAATCTGGAGAGAAAACTTGACTGGGACGAAAGTTTACCTTCGGCGCTTCATTCTGCTTGGCTAAATTTGTCTGCTGATATCTGCCTCACCCGGAAGTTGCAGTTTCCGCGTCTCGCATTGGTACCCAATAGCGTTGTCGAAATCCATGGGTTCAGTGATGCCAGCATTGACGCATATGGAGGATGCATCTACATAGTCTCCATGTCTCAAGGTCAACGAGTAGCCCATCTTTTCTGCGCTAAATCTCGTGTTGCCCCATTGAATACCCTCACGGTTCCCAAATTGGAATTATGCGCTGCAGTATTACTGGCTCAAGTGATGTGGTAAGTTCTGCAGCTTGGTTTATTTTCATGCTCTGTTTATTGCTGGTCAGATTCTGCTGTGGTGCTGTCTTGGATTCGAGATGAGTCGCCACGCTTTCAAATTTTTATTTCTAATCGCATCTCTTTAATCCAGGAGCTATCAAATGTCATAGAATGGTCGAGTCAAATCTTTGGTCTCATGGTCCTGACTGGCCCATGCGGCCCATTTTATTACAAAAATCCTTTTCGGAACAAAGCACCCATCAAGTGCTATATCTGCATCTTTATCTGCTTTTCTACAAAGGCTGTCCACCTTGAGCTGGTGCAGGATCTCTCCACTTCTGCATTTCTTAATGCATTGCGTCGATTTATACTGATTTGTGGAAAGCCTGCACGCATATGGTCGGACAACGCCACCAATTTTGTCGGCGCTCGGAATGAGCTCAATGATCTTAAGCGTTTGTTCCTGAACACATCACATCAAACTGCAGTACACGAATTCTGCTTGACTGATAGAATTGAATGGTGATTCATCCCTCCTCGCTCGCCACATTTTGGAGGCCTCTGGGAGGCGGCTGTAAAAACAGCAAAGCATCATTTTTACCGAGCTGTTGGCCCTGCTGTTTTGCCCGCTGATGACCTGCGCACGCTCATTTGCCACATTGCGGCAAAAATTAATTCAAGACCTTTAGTTCCTCTTTCAGAACACTCTGGTGACCTTGAAGTACTAACGCCAGCGCACTTCTTAGGCACGGCCTCCCTCGCCTTGTTTGCTGAGCCTTATCTAACAGAATTAAATCTCAACCGATTGGATCGCTGGCAGCGAATCACCTACTACCAGCCAATATTCTGGAGCCGGTGGAGACGTGAATATCTAACGCTTCTTCAAAAACGTTCCAAATGGCCAGCACAGAAGGCGGACATTCAAATCAATGATGTCGTGTTAGTAAAAGACGAAAACCTGCCACCCCACATTGGGCTAAATTCCAAAAAAAGTCGCATAAAGTCGAAACTATTGTCGTCTCAAATCTTAATATTATCCTAATATATTTAAAATGGATTATTTATATAAAAAGAATCAATAAATATTTTTGCTTAAAATGCAGCCCTGTCATTTTAATCGACTTTCAAAGTGAGGTGATTAGTCAGCTGACTTCTGCTATAAAATTTGGCGGGAAAGTTTTGCAAACTTTGTGGGATTGGCAATTTTACAAACTTAAACAAAACCAGTAAGAAAAGCAACAGTCGCGCGGCACTCGACAGTGGGATACCCTTCGACCCATGATCTAGTGTAGTTAATTTGTTAAATTCATACACATACACATAGGCACATGCTTGAAAATTATTCCCGTCAGATGGAGCTCGCGCTTCGCGCTCGCCTGCCTCCCTTGTTAGCTGACACAAGCACTTGGTTTTATGCTCATACTTTCTTAAATAACTTCCGTCTTTATTGAGCGATCGGATTACAATTTTGAGAATACGTAGATATTTCATTCAGTTTATTATATGTTAAAGTCAGAAAGTTGTATCTTTTATACAGCGCTTATAAATTAAGTTCAAAAATTAAATTATTAATTTGCGGGGGCGGTGGGCGTGGCATCCAACATTTGAAATAAACTTGATCTGCGCCGGCTACACAGAAATGTTCATGCCAAATTTGGTAACTCTAGCTCTTATAATAGCTGAGATCTGTGTGTTCATCTCGTCATCCGGACATCCGGACATCCGGACAGACAGACAGACATGGCTCAATCGACTCGGCTTGTGATCCTGAGCAAGAATATATGTACTTTATGGGGTCTTCCACGCCTCCTTCTGCCTGTTACATACATTTGCCCATAAATGAAAACGATTTGACATTTTATGAAGAACAAAAAAAGTTATTAGGAATATAACTAATTCAATTTTTAACAAACAGCGTCAACAAAAATATCAGAAAAACGCATTAGTTTCAGATATTGAGACAAACATTTTCGAGTTCAATAAAAGAATTTCTAACATAAAGACAGCTGTGAAAAAACGAATTGAAGAATTAGATGGTATAGAAGAAGATTTTTTTAACTACATTAGCTTTAAGACAACTCATAAAAGTGAAAGTGAAAGCATAGAAAGAGGTAAACCTCTTCACACATCATCATCTATGAAGAAGTCAACGATTACGAGAACAACGAAAATGTTACCATCTACGAAGCGAGATATAATGAATGAACTACATCGAGCATCAGTTAAGAATTTTAAACGACTTAGAGTAATCGTGAAGGGTATCATCGACTTATGGCAACCTGATTTAGTTGAAATGGGGGCATACACCTCATCGAAAAATGGGTTCCGATATCTTCTAAATGTTATAGATTGTCTTTCAAAATATGCGTGGGGTGAAGCATTAAAAACAAAAAAAGCTAAAGAAGTAGCACAGGAATGGAGAAAATATCCAAGTCTGGTCGTGGTGCACCAAAAAATTAACAAACTGATAACGGAACTGAATTCTATAATACACAGTTCAAAGCATTAATGCGCCGTTATGAAATCAACCACTACTCTACATTCAGTTCCCTTAATTTATCAATTGTTGAACGTTTTAACAATACATTGAAAGAATTTGTTTGGCGTGAGCTCAGTTTTAATGAAGCATATAAATGGGTTCAAATATATAAACAACTAATTGATGTATATAATTATCGAAAGCATAGAACCATACAAGAGAAGCCAATTAATGTAACCAAGGAGAATGAAGAAAAAAAACTAAAGACTGCATATAACCACATAAAAATATTTATAGACAAAAACTTGCGTCAAGACGATCTTGTGCGTATAAGTAAATACAAACATGTATTTGAAAAGGGCTATACCACAAATTGGACAACAGAAATTTTTAGAATTCGGAAAATTCAAAGAACGTATCCAACTACATATTTACTCGATGACCTAAATGGAAACCCCATTGAAGGAGGATTTTATAAGCAAGAGATAAAGACCGTTTCCCGCATACATATCTGGTGGAAACAATTTTGAAACGAAAAGGGGATAGAGTCTTTGTGCGTTGGCTGGGTTTCCCCACCTCTCCCGATGGATTTGCTAATAAATATCATGGAAAAGATTTGAGACTAAAGAAGTCACTTTACGGGCTAAAATAGAAATGTAGAGAGTGGAACGCCAAGCTCGATGCAGTCTTGCGAAAACTGCATTTTGTTCCCTGTGCCAGCGAGCCGTGTGTTTACACACGCAATGAGGAAGACAATTTTAACATAATTGCAGTATATGTCGAAGATCTTCTCATTGCAAGCTCACGTAGAAAGGGTTTAATTGACATAAAAGAGTCAATTGCTAAAGAGTTTAAAGTAGTAGATAGCGGACAGCTTAATCATTTCTTGGGCATCGAAGTTGAGCGTGAAGGTGAAACTGGAGCCATATCCATAGGCCACAAGAAATATATCGAGAGTATATTACACACCTGGGGCATGTCAGATTGCAAATCTGTAGCAACGCCTTTGGAGGCAAGTTACCAAGTTAAGTGTACAGATCCTAACTGAAAGCCTGATAACGAAAAGGACTATCAATCACTTATCGGATCAGTCATGTACATATTTAGCAATTACAACCAGGCCAGATATAATGCATTCAGTTGCAATTGGCTCAAAGAAATGTGAACCCACATAAGGAGCATGAAGTCACTGCCAAGCGTATACTCAGATATTTTAAGGGCACTTCGGACTTCAAGCTTCATTATCACGCAACAGGTAAACCGATTCATGGCTACGTCGACGCAGATTTTGCAAACGACACATCGGATCGTAAATCCTATAGTGGATATGTCTTCATAAACGCAGGAGGTCCTATATCCTGGGAGTCCAAGAAGCAAAGTCTGGCAATCTCCAGCACGGAGGCTGAATATGTCGCATTGTCCATTGCGCCAAGAGAAGCAGTATTTTTGAAAAGTTTCTGAAATGGGTTTTTGGATAGATCACTCAATTTAAATTTTTTGCGATAATCAGAGTGCTTTATGTTTAGCTAACAATCCAATACTACATAATAGAAGTAAGCATATCGACATAAAGTACCACTATGTAAGAGAACTATATTTCAAAAAAGAAATTGATGTAAAATATATATGTACAAATGACATGTTATCAGATATTTTAACAAAAAACCTACAAAAAAACAAGCATTTAAAATGTATAACTGAAATGAATTGTTTTTGTATATGTTTGTTGAGAAGGAGTATTGAAATACTAAAAGTAATATGTTAATTTAGCAACAATCATATACTGTAATTTGGTCACACTGATCTGAATCAGTTCTTTCTTGTTTTCTTGTACTTTCCTTCTTACGTTTACTTCCGAAAGACACACAACGCCGTCGCGCCTATGTGAAATTAAACAATTATTAAACTGACACTATATCGCCTCGCGTTATACTCCATCAATGTCCCAATAAAAACAATTATCGAAAAAATAAACAACTGGATCATGATGATGATGATGATGATAGTGATAATGATATTTACTATTCTCAATCAAATATAGAAAATGAAGATAGTGATAAT
>JAEIFQ010000834.1:0-18779 GCA_018904025.1 Zaprionus vittiger | reverse complement strand
CAAAGAAACTATATCGTTCTGTTATCTGTTTAATTTTCCTATAGGCCGAGAAGCGCAAGGGTTCATTTGATGTATCCGATGATAATCTCGACGAATCCATGAAAGAAGATGATAAGGAAGATGATTTCGATGCGCTTGTAGAAGCCGGTGGTGCCACGAAGACATCACCCAAAGTGAAGAAGACACCTGCCGTCAAAATGGAGCCGGCTGAAAGCAAACCTCGTCAAAAGAAGGAGAAAGAGTCTAAATTAGATTTTAAATCAAAACCGACTTCAGTGAGTACAAAAACTAAACGAAACTATAGCAAAGAAACTATATCGTTCTGTTATCTGTTTAATTTTCCTATAGGCCAAGAAGCGCAAGGGTTCATTTGATGTATCCGATGATAATCTCGACGAATCCATGAAAGAAGTCGAGCCTCGTGCAGATCGTCCCGATCTTCGTGCAGCAAGCAAGAAGATTGATTATTCAGATTTTTTCGATGATGATGATGATTCTGATTTCGAGGCATAAGCTGAACGCCTCTGGTATATTATTTAAAATATTTAACCAAAAGAAAAATAACATGGGGCTACCAAGGAAAGAATATAAATAGTGTGTTCTTTTTAGTCCATATTTACTTGATGGAATAAGTAAATGTATTTCAAATATTCCGATAGATATCGGCATATAGTTAAGATCAAAGGCCAACAAGATTTGTATTGTATTTCCAAGTCAAGAATATTTTAACATGTTCTAGAATTTCCTAATCACACATTTTGTTCATATTGTATAACAACTTCGCAACATTCTTCAATTGTAGTATTTAACAAACGAAGCGATAATCCACCAACAAAAGAAAAAAGAATATAAAGAAAATTTTATACAACATACAATACCTACACATAATATATCATAATCATGTTTTATAAACATCATTTTGTATTTTTCCATACTGTAATTTAATCATGTAAATAAATGAATTTTACGCTAATTCTGTTTCAAAACGATACCACTTGCAAGTATTTGGAAAGGAAGTGGTGTTGGATCGCGTCGGTTACATGTATGTTTTACAAAATTATCTTTAAGTCTTAAGAATCATTGAATAATTATTAATTTAATACTACTGGAAACTCAAATAAACTTTTACAATATTATGAAATTAGAAGATCAAAGGGTTTGTAATTAATAATGAGAAGTACAGTAGGTTTGGTTTGAATAAACCTGTTTATTTGAACAGTTTGTGGCTTTATTTTAGTTAATAAAGACAGACAGGGAATAAATCATGTTTTAAATATTTTTATCGTATCGAATGAGGTGATAAATTGGAAATGTAGGTTTGACATTAGACATCGAGTTTATTCAGGAAAACTTTAAATGTATTCTTAATATTGTCATTGGCGAATTGTGGCTTAGACAAGGCCTCGCGCAGAGCGTAGCGACAGTTCTTCACATCATAATCAGACTTGAAACGCTCCTCGCTTCGCAGCAGTCCTAGCTGCTTGAGAACATACTCCAAGACGCGGGATTCCTCTTTTGTTTGGATGGCGTATTCGAATGTGGCCTGATACAGGGAAATGGCCAACTCTAAGGCTGGTTGCGATGTCTGTGACAGATGTGCGCACTTCAGAGTGGTGAAGACCAACAGGAGCAAGTGGTTGTCATCGCTGAATTTCTGTAAAATTGATCAATGGTTTAGTTAGTTTTGTACTCTAATTAATATTTATCTTAGCAACTTTACGTTGATTATATCCTTCAAAGCCTCCAGTTTATTATCGGCATCCAGGGTATCGAATTGCTGCAAGGTGCACGGCGACTGATTAAGGCAGAACTCCTGGGGGCTGTAACTGGCTTTTGTTGCAGTAACGTCATTGCTTCCAATAGCAAACGTGTTGCTTCCAATGTTGGAGCTGACGGTGTTGTTGAAGAGCTGCATCAAAGATAAATTCATTGTTATTATATATTAGGAAAAGTTGTAAAAGTTACTCCTTTAGTTGGATTCGGATTCACACCTGGTTGGAAAAGGCATTTGTGGTGACATAGGCCGTCTCTTCGGCTTCGTTGACATATTCTTCATCTTCTTCGTCCACCTCCTCGGTAGTATCATTGGGGTCGTAATCGCCATCTTCGTCTTCATCGTCATCGCCATACTCATCTTCTTCACCGTATTCGACTGTATCATCATCATCCTCATCATTGCTCTCTTGAAAAGTTTATATCAATGGGTAACTGACCTAAGCAATTGGTTAATTTCATGTTGTTTCGTTTTGTTGCAATTATCGTACATCTGTTCACACACCTCTGCGATCAAAAACATTCGGTGTTTACAATCAAAACAAGTTTTTTCAGTTGCAGATAAATAGTTTACAGCGCCAAGTGCAACAAACCTCTTGTTGCCGCCGTTGGTCAAGGTCAGGTATATCGGGTGGGAAGGCAGAACTTGTTTTTACTCGCCGATCCAAGTCGTTCCTTTAATTAGCATTAATATAGCATGAAATTTTTAATGTTTTTTTAACCGCAGCTAGTAAATATAATAAGAGTAATTAAAGCAATAAGCCGCAATATTAATTTAATTGCGACAATAAATATATATTTTATTTATCTATAATAGGCATTCTTATCACTGTGCGTCAGTCTCTTGGCTCTCGACGCCGAAACAGAAAATTGACTTCAGGCTGCCAGCGCGCTGGCCGAAGCATTTGCCTGTTGTCAAACTTCACAAGCAACGCATACATTCATATGCGAGCTTGTGCATACATAGCACACATACATTGAAACGATGGCTGGCGCAAAGAAATATGCCCATGCTCATCGTTTCGCTGTCGTTGTGCGACTGAGTCAGTGTTACCAATTAAGCCTTTTTTCGGATAGATCTGTCCGGATTTCAACAGCGTCAGACGGAAAAAATTTAAAACAGCCCCTATCCGGAAAACTGTCCTTTTTTTTTTTTGGTTTGTTCTTTTTCTATCCTTTATTGATTCTGATTAAATTGTTACAAAATTTTCCAAATTGGTATAAATTTATAATCGATATGAGCATTTATTAAAAATGCAACCCTGTTGTAATGGCGTATATATAAAAGCATATATAAAAGTCAGAAAGTTGTATCTTTTACACAGCGCTTACAAATTAAGTTCAAAAATTAAATTATTGATTTGCGGGGGCGGTAGGCGTGGCATCTAACATTTGAAATAAACTTGATCAGCTTATAGTACACAGGAGTCTTTCTGCCAAATTTGGTAACTCTAGCTTTTATAATAGCTGAGATCTGTGCGTTCACACAGACAGACGGACATCTGGTCATCCGGACATCCGGACATCAGGACATCCGGACATCCAGACAGACAGACATGGCTCAATCGACTCGGCTAGTGATCCTGAGCAAGAATATATATACTTTATGGGATCTGCCACGCCTCCTCCTGTTACATACATTTGCACAAAGTTAGTATACCCTTTTTTGACCATTTTGGTCGAAGGGTATAATAATAAAAATCAATTTATAACTCTTACTTTTTGATTTTTATTTTACGAATCAAATATAAAAGTTAAAAATGGATTTTCATTTTTAAAAATCAAATATAAAAATTAAAAATGATTTTTAAATTAAAAAATTAGTTAAAAAATTAAAATTAGTATAACCTTTACAGTCCCTGGTATAAAGGAACCTTAATTCCAGATTTGGTGTATCCAGCACGTTCTGTGAAGCATTTGTTTTAATTTTCATCAGCATACAAACGAAGAATATGAGGATAACGCCAATCAATAATACTTTATATACTACTTGAGCGAGGACATAACTTATTTGCTACCCTTGAAAGTAGAATGGACAAATTGGAAAAATACAGAAAAACAAATACCTAAAAAGCGTGTCCGGCCCATTGAAGCTCTTCAACAACACCGTCAGCTCCAACATTGGAAGCAACACGTTTGCTATTGGAAGCAATGACGTTACTGCAACAAAAGCCAGTTACAGCCCCCAGGAGTTCTGCCTTAATCAGTCGCCGTGCACCTTGCAGCAATTCGATACCCTGGATGCCGATAATAAACTGGAGGCTTTGAAGGATATAATCAACGTAAAGTTGCTAAGATAAATATTAATTAGAGTACAAAACTAACTAAACCATTGATCAATTTTACAGAAATTCAGCGATGACAACCACTTGCTCCTGTTGGTCTTCACCACTCTGAAGTGCGCACATCTGTCACAGACATCGCAACCAGCCTTAGAGTTGGCCATTTCCCTGTATCAGGCCACATTCTCCGAATACGCCATCCAAACAAAAGAGGAATCCCGCGTCTTGGAGTATGTTCTCAAGCGCTAGGACTGCTGCGGCGAGGAGCGCTTCAAGTCTGATTATGATGTGAAGAACTGTCGCATACGCTCTGCGCGAGGCCTTGTCTAAGCCACAATTCGCCAATGACAATATTAAGAATACATTTAAAAGTTTTCCTGAATAAACTCGATGTCTAATGTCAAACCTACATTTCCAATTTATCACCTCATTCGATACGATAAAAATATTTAAAACATGATTTATTCCCGTCTGTCTTTATTAACTAAAATAAAGCCACAAACTGTTCAAATAAACAGGTTTATTCAAACCAAACCTACTGTACTTCTCATTATTAATTACAAACCCTTTGATCTTCTAATTTCATAATATTGTAAAAGTTTATTTGAGTTTCCAGTAGTATTAAATTAATAATTATTCAATGATTCTTAAGACTTAAAGATAATTTTGTAAAACATACATGTAACCGACGCGATCCAACACCACTTCCTTTCCAAATACTTGCAAGTGGTATCGTTTTGAAACAGAATTAGCGTAAAATTCATTTATTTACATGATTAAATTACAGTATGGAAAAATACAAAATGATGTTTATAAAACATGATTATGATATATTATGTGTAGGTATTGTATGTTGTATAAAATTTTCTTTATATTCTTTTTTCTTTTGTTGGTGGATTATCGCTTCGTTTGTTAAATACTACAATTGAAGAATGTTGCGAAGTTGTTATACAATATGAACAAAATGTGTGATTAGGAAATTCTAGAACATGTTAAAATATTCTTGACTTGGAAATACAATACAAATCTTGTTGGCCTTTGATCTTAACTATATGCCGATATCTATCGGAATATTTGAAATACATTTACTTATTCCATCAAGTAAATATGGACTAAAAAGAACACACTATTTATATTCTTTCCTTGGTAGCCCCATGTTATTTTTCTTTTGGTTAAATATTTTAAATAATATACCAGAGGCGTTCAGCTTATGCCTCGAAATCAGAATCATCATCATCATCGAAAAAATCGGAATAATCAATCTTCTTGCTTGCTGCACGAAGATCGGGACGATCTGCACGAGGCTCGACTTCTTTCATGGATTCGTCGGCCTATAGGAAAATTAAACAGATAACAGAACGATATAGTTTCTTTGCTATAGTTTCGTTTAGTTTTTGTACTCACTGAAGTCGGTTCTGATTTAAAATCTAATTTAAACTCTTTGAGGCCATCGCCATTCTCTTTCTCCTTCTTTAGACGAGGTTTGCTTTCAGCCGGCTCCATTTTGACGGCAGGTGTCTTCTTCACTTTGGGTGATGTCTTCGTGGCACCAACGGCTTCTACAAACGCATCGAAATCATCTACCTTATCATCTTCTTTCATGGATTCCTCGAGATTATCATCGGATACATCAAATGAACCCTTGCGCTTCTTGGCCTATAGGAAAATTAAACAGATAACAGAACGATATAGTTTCTTTGCTATAGTTTCGTTTAGTTTTTGTACTCACTGAAGTCGGTTCTGATTTAAAATCTAATTTAAACTCTTTGAGGCCATCGCCATTCTCTTTCTCCTTCTTTAGACGAGGTTTGCTTTCAGCCGGCTCCATTTTGACGGCAGGTGTCTTCTTCACTTTGGGTGATGTCTTCGTGGCACCAACGGCTTCTACAAACGCATCGAAATCATCTACCTCTTCAGTTGGTTCTTTCTTTTCTGTTTTTTCAACTTTGACCTTAGCAACTTGTTCTTCAGATTTGACGGCGGCCGCTGCGGAAATTTGGTACTTGTTTATGATTTCATCTGTAATCTTAAACTGAACCCTTTCACCTTCCGGGTCTGGGAAAATATCATCGTTGCCCGCAGCCTTAGTCTTCATGGCCCTTCCGGCGGTTGGCGCATTTTGTCCTTTAATAGCTTTAGATTGCTTAATATTGATACCATACTCCTCGAGGCGCTCCTTTTCCTCCACCTCGTTAAGTTTCTGTTCGAGATTATCAAGATCATCCATCCACAGATATTCGGGCGTCTTCTTCTTCAGATTATCCACTTCTGTCAGTTTGGCATCTCGTTGCTTCAGCAGATCATTTTTGCGCTCTTCAGTCAACATCCACATGGACATGCCCAACAAGTAGTCAAACTTCTTAACATCTGTTAGCTTTTGGAATGACTTCTCGGGGTCTATCTCCTTATAGATCTTGATGCCTGCAACTGTTATCGGCGTTTCCTCCTCCTCATCTTCATTGTCATTTGCATCAGCATCTTCCATTTTGATTCGTCGCTGCCATTCCTTTATGGGATCTGGTCGATAACCACGCTTGACGAGCTCATCAATCATAGCCTTACGTTGTTTATTCTCAATGACCAACGTTTTTTCGCACTTTTCTAGAATAAAGCGAGCCTGATCGCTCAGTTTATCCGCCTGCGCTGTCAACTGACCTACCAGATAATCCTTGCGACGAATATAGTACTCGAGACGTAGTACAAAGAACTCTTTCAGAATATCTAAGGGACCAGCGAAGCGACGCAAACAATTGTTCTTATCGAATGCGTGCATCTGATTTGTTCTTAAAGACGAGCTCAGCTTTAAGACGCGATGAAAATCGTCATTTTCCCTCAAACGTTCAAATTCTCCGGAAGCAAAGCTAACGACAAATCGGACTGTGGTATCTGTATGGTATTCACGATAGTCCGAAATAATTGCCTTTACCTTTTCGGTTCCATTCGACAATACTTCAAGAACGCTCTCTTTGTAATTCTGTGTCCATGTGCTAACGGGTAGTTCAGTGATTTCGATACGATTATCGGGTAATATTTGAATGTTGCCTGAATGAACATAACGTCCATCCGAAACGTATTCCATGCTACCAGTGAAGTTCTTATACCAGGGATGGATTGGTAAAGGTTCCTCTTTGTTTATCATACGGCGCAGATTTTTAATCAGATCAAGTGGATTATAATTGGCAATTTTCGTTGACCAACCTGTGCCGATACCTTCAGCTCCATTCACCAAAACCATCGGAATAATCGGTAAATACCATAAGGGTTCAATTTTCTGACCATCATCCACTTGATATTGCAACAAGGGATCATCCAACGGATGATAGATGAGTCGGGTTAATGGCGACATCAATGTGAAAATATAACGAGCACTCGCACAATCCTTGCCACCGGTGAGACGAGTACCGAATTGACCACGGGGTTCCAGCAAATTAATATTGTTAGATCCTACATAGTTCTGAGCCAAGTTTACAATAGTCATCTGCAGAGAAACTTCGCCGTGATGGTATGCTGACATATCGGCCACAGAACCGGACAATTGAGCCACTTTGACTTCGCGTTTGTCGTTACGCTTAAAGCACGTAAACATGACCTTCCTCTGACAAGGCTTTAGACCATCCACTAGACAGGGAATAGAACGTTCGTTGTCAGCGTTCGAGAACAGTACAAGTTCGAGATTTATGAAATCTGAGTAGCTGACATGCTTGGTTCCCTTGGTGTATAAATAACGCTCAGGCAAACCCAATTCCTTACGACGCTTCACCTCGTCCATGTGATTGGTTAACCAAGTTTTACGTGACTCCACATGCTTCTTGGAAAAGGCCATTACAATATTATCATCATCTACCTGACCATCGTACTTGAACAGGAACCTATGTCGTTCCATATCCTAAAAAGACAAACCAATAATCAATAATTGTGTATGTTTTATATAATATTTTCGAACTTACTTGAAAATATTCTTGCGCCTCCTTAGAGGTCGAAGTACCGAGACCCTTATAGTACTTTATATTGTAGGTATTATGATTTGAGGTATCCATTTTCCATTCCTCGAATTCGGGTAACGAATAGAATGATAATTCTTCGTTCATTTTACTTGCCTTCACAATGGGCGTAATGAATTCCTCGAGGAAGGGCAAACGCAGCAGCTCCGGCCAATTGGTGTGGATGAAATTAATCAGCAATCCCTTGAAGTAGGAGCCATCCTGATCCTGATCTGTCATGATCATAACCTTGCCATAACGCAGCGTTTTCAAATCGTCTATTGTTAAGTATTTCTTCTTGTACTGCAAACCGATAATCTTGCACAGACTGTTGATTTCAGCATTCTCTGTTAACTGTTTGAAGTTGGCTTCGCGCATATTAAGAAGTTTACCACGTAGCGAAAAGACTCCGTAATAGTTACGACCAATCACACCTAGACCGGAGACAGCCAAAGACTTAGCTGAGTCACCCTCCGTGAGAATGAGAGTGCATTGTATAGAGTTATTTGTGCCCGCCTCGTTGGCGTCTTCCAGGTTGGATATTCCTCTAATTTTATGTGATTTTTTGCCATCCGTCTTGGCAATATCATTTTGCTCCGTAAATTTGGCCCATGCCAATACAGACTCCACAATGCCGGCCTTCGATAGGTTGGCAATAAACTTTTCAGATAATGCACAGTTGGAGCCAAAGCTCGTCTCTTGAAGAGTCATGTTCTCCTTGGTTTGCGAATCGAATGTTGGATTCTCAATCAAACAATTGACGAAAACCCATAAATGATTGCGCACTTGAAAGGGCTCGATACTGATACCATTCTTGTTCTTTTTCTTAAGCACATCTATCAGCTGCTCAATGACATTGTCGACCACATGATCAACATGACGACCGCCCTTCGTGGTGGCTACCGAATTGACAAAGGAGACTTGCTGAAAGCCTCGGTCCGATGGACAACAGGCGACTTCCCAGCGATCGCCACAGTGTTCGTAAACGGTTTTTAGTGGTTGACCAACACCGTCCTCCACGCCCTTTAGAAACAAATCGATGTAATCTTTGAAGTTCTTTACCATCACCTTGTTGCCGTTAAGAAAAACAGATACACCCTTCAATGAAGCTGCCACATCATAGGCGCGTCGTGACATGAGCGCAACAATATCATCATCTAGCTTCTCCATTTTAAATTTAGCCAAATCTGGGCTAAATGTAATACGGGTAAAGTCGGTTCCATGAAAATCTTTAACCTGAAATAAAGGAAACAGTTTACATTGCAGAAACATTTAAGCAAAAATCAATTTATACCGTTGGATCGGCTGTTTTGGATATGTTATTTCCCCAGGTCTGCTTGAAGCTCTTCTTGTATTGTTTGGTAGCCGTTTCAACAGTGAAGCTGGTTGAGAAAATGTTGCACAGCTTGGCACCGTAGCCATTACGACCGCCAGTAACCTTTTTCTCATCGTCATTGTAGTTGGATGAGGTCAACAGATGACCAAATATCATCGTGGGCACATACATTTTCTGTTCCTTGTGCATGGTAATCGGTATACCCTGTCCATTGTTCCAAATTGATACGGTATTCTTCTCGGCGTCGATGTCAACTTTTATCGTATTCATTAATTTATCACGCTGCTTATTATCAGCCGCATTCACGAGGATATTATCGAATATATTAAAAAGACCCGGGACAAACGATATCTCACGTTGAACCATAGAATTCGATTCTTGATTGTAGACCCACATCAACTCTTTTGTGTACTCAACGGTACCGATGTACGAGTCGGGATGCAGCAGGATGTGCTCCAGTTGCGAGTTCTTCTGGTACATCTGCTCGATGGACATACCCTTGCCGCCGTTCTCCATCTTGTTTATATTTTTCCTGCTGTGCTCGACGAACTAAAAGAAAAAAAAGACAACCGAATGTAAAGCGTATTTTAGCGTGTAAGAATATTGCGTAAACTCAACAGCATTAAATGTTTGTTATGCTGTTACAGAGCTCTTCAATTTTAAAATTTTAAATTTTAATTTTTAATCAAAATCCTTACCTTACAAATTTCACTTTATAAATGAACCTCTCTTGGTGATCGGTTTAGTTCTGGCTGTTGCTCTGTGTATTTTATCCACTCTTCTTCATTTTCTCTTCTGTTTTAACACTCTATACGCGTAAGTTGAGCTTTTGTTGTCTGGTGTTTTTATACTGGTGTTTTTTACCAAATTTGGCAGGAAGACTTCTGTGTACTATAAGCTGATCAAGTTTATTTCAAATGTTATGTGCCACGCCCACCGCCCCCGCAAATAAATAATTTAATTTTTTAACTTAATTTGTAAGCGCTGTATAAAAGATACAACTTTCTGACTTTAACATATACTAAGCTCATTAAAATATCTACGTATTCTCGAAATTGCAATCCGATCGGACAATAAACACTGAAGTTATTTAAGAAAGTATGTGCATAAAACCAAGTGCTTGTATCAGCTAACAAGGGAGGCGGGCATCATTTTCAAGCATGTGCCTATCTACATATATTTGTATGAATTTAACAAATTAAACTACACCGGAACATAGGTCGAAGGGTATCCCACTGTCGCGTGCAGCGCGACTGTTGATTTTTTTACTGGTTGATCATCGCATTGCTTTATTAGTGTCTACTTATTTTCTTTTTATTTTGTGCATTTTAATTTTTGTGCTTCTTTTCATTTCACTTTTGTGTGTGTTAGTTGTGAGAGAGTAGTTTTCTCTTATACCACTAATACGCTCCCGCTCTCCCGCTCTTGCTTCATTAGTGCGCTTTGGTTTGTGTGGCGTAATACACACACATAAAGTCTCGCTCTCGCGCTCTAACGCAAGCAAGCATTGTTTTTGTTATTTATTTTTTCTATCATTCTTTTCTGTCTTGCTCGCTGCATTTCTAAAACCGTATTCGTTCTCTAACGAATTTTTGCTCTCTCTACTTTCCTTTACTCTCATCTATAATACCCTACATTTCTTAAGGCTTACCGAAAATGATCTCTTGTTCGGCAGAGAATTGTAAATGCTCAGCTGAGCCCGATGCTGATTTTATTGGTTGCTGGCTGTGTGACAACTTTTGTCATATAAAATGCGCCGGTCTTACTAGCCGAATTAAAGATGCAATTATTAACAAGACTGGCTTAAAGTGGTCTTGTGAACAGTGTCGAATGAGCGAATCTGACTTGCAAAAAGTTGTGCAAAAAACCAAATTGGGTTTCTACAATTTGCGTATCGCTTTTGGCAATTTATATTCGCAGTTCTTGGAAATGGAGACTCAATTTAAAACTCTTAAACCAACTAACGACCCCTTAATAACTCCGGTATCATCACCGAAGGTACCTCCCCCAAATCCTGTAGTGAAAAATAATATCTTCCAACCTACTCTACTCCTGTCATTTCTGATCTTATTTTGAATTTATTTATTTTATTTATTTTATTTTTTAAAGTTAATTATAGTATAAAACTAATAGTTAACTTATTATTGAAGCACTGGCTGCTAAGGCCTTCGGCTTGGAGTGCTGTTAAGTTACTTAACTAATTTTAATATTTACAGTTGTGTTTATTTTAAGATGTTTACATATTTACATTTCCAATTGTGTTTTTGTTTTGTTTAGATTAAGTGGTATGTGTTTGATAATTTCAGAAATTTGATTATTATAGAGATATTTTCGGGGGTTGGGTTTGCTAGGGTCATTATGGGGCATTTGTTCAGGAAGGTTTGGTTTCTGAGATGTGATGTTGCGGAACAGTTTGTTAGGATATGTTTTATTGTGAGGTCTGCTGTTGTTGTAACAGTTCGGGCACGATTGGATGTTGTTGGGGTTGTAGTAGGGTTGGTGTGTAAATTTTGTGTGTCCTAGTCTAAGTCTCAGTATTTTTATTTGGTCAATGCGTGTGTAATTTTTTTGTTTGAGTGTTTTTAGGTATTCACCTGTGTGTGTTAAGTTTGTGTTTAATTGTTGGTACCATGTGTTGCAGGATTCCATGTTGTGTTTGAGTTGTTGATCCATTTTGTTTTTAAGGAACTTGTTTATGTCTGTTGTGTTGAAGTTGTTTTTGTTGCAATTGTGGGGGGATGTTTGAGGAATACTGTGGTGTGCTGCTTGTAAAATTATTTTATTTAAGATTGCGGCTTCTTTATTTATGTTTGGGCTAATTGAAGCATGTTCGTTTAAGTCATTGGTTATTTGTGTGAATAGTGGCCAGTTTGCCTTTTTTATTTTAAAATAGGGGCGAGCGTAATTAGTTTTGTTGGGTTGTGAGAATAGGGTAATGACAATTGGGAGATGATCGCTTCCATGAAGGTCGTCGATTGTTTTCCAAGTGGCGTATGGGGTGAGTTGGGAGGAGCAGAGGGATAAGTCTATGTGTGTGAATGTATTGTGCGTAGAGAGGTGGGTAGGGGAGCCGTCGTTAAGGATGTTGAGGTTCGTGTTTTTTGGAAAAATTTTGATAGAATTCTGCCTCTTTTGTTGTCTTGAGGAGATCCCCAGCTTTGGTGCCAGCTGTTGAAGTCTCCTAGAATGAGTTGATTGGTGTTATGTCTCTCAAAATTGTTGTGTAGACATTTAAGTGTGAAAGTCTTATTGGGGGGTATGTATGTTGCAAGTATGTTAATTTTTATTTTTGAAATTATTTCTATTTCTATGGTTTCGAATTGACTATTTTGGATTGTTTGACTATGCTGGATAGATGTGTGTACTAGTATTGCAACGCCCCCAAATCTGTTGGAGGCTGTGTTGTGGTATAATTGGTAGTTTATTGGTATGGGAATGGGGATGTTTGTGTTGTTGTAGTGGGATTCTTGGAGGCATATGATATGTGGTGACTGATCTTTGATAATAATCAAAAGTTCATTGTAGTTATTAGTGTATCCTTTTATGTTCCATTGAATTATTTTTAACATTAATCTAGATAACTATGAGTAAATATAAGTATAGGTAGGTCTGGTTTTAATGAAAAAGTTTTAAAGTTTTGGTTAATTTTTTTTTAAAAAAACTCAGTCGCACAACGACAGCGAAACGATGAGCATGGGCATATTTCTTTGCGCTAGCCATCGTTTCAATGTATGTGTGCTATGTATGCACAAGCTCGCATTTGAATGTATGCGTTGCTTGTGAAGTTTGTCAACAGGCAAATGCTTCGGCCAGCGCGCTGGCAGCCTGAAGTCAATTTTCTGTTTCGGCGTCGAGAGCCAAGAGACTGACGCACAGTGAGCGAAAATGGTTATCTTGCGGCGAAACTTGTATAGCTTCGAAAACATATGGCTTGACTTATGGCATAATTTTATTTAGTAAATACATATTGATGTATTCCGAATTTTTTAGTTTTGGCTCATAAATTTTGTCAAAATTAGTACAAACATAAACAAAAAAAATTATAGTTGTTGCATAACTTTTTTTCGATATTATAAATTTGATATACAAATTATAATAGAAATATGAATATTTAATCTATCTACTCAATAAATTATAAATGAACATATTTTCAGATGTTAAAAGATATTGCCGCAAAAGACAGACGGACTTGGCTAGTTCGACTCCCCTGTTGATGCTGGTTCAGAATATATATACAATATATACTTTATAAGATCTCTTTTATGTCTACTTAGGTGCATTGCAAACTTTTGCCCAAAGTAAATACACCATCTACAAGGGTATTAAGATCAATGACCATTTAATGACCCTTACTATCTTCGGCATAGCTTCGATTTCAGATCAAATATGTTATAGAATTTTGAAAAATTTCAAATGCTTCTAACCTTTGCACTACACTCAGCGAACCTTAGGAGTGGGTACATAAGATTCTCTTATGTTTGAGCGCCCCTGTTGCTGTGTAGTGTATATACATATATCGTACATATACATATACATATGTATACGTAAGTCTGTTTATATACTTTTGGGCGATTGTCAAGTTGATTGTGCTTTCGTCTGCTGATAAGCCCGTCTATCTGCCTGCCGTACTTATTTTCGAAGCTGCATAGATTCAATACGGCATGCTGGTGTTCTCCATGGAATGTTTCTTTGTATTATATACATATCTACTAAACCAAACGCACATCTAGTGTATGCTGAGTTATTTACTTTAACGCCCGCGGGCGTTATTGCATTATTTTAGAGCAATAACGCCCGCGGGCCTTATTTCACAAAATAAGTGCAATAACGCCCGCGGGCGTTATTACAATAAAAAAAATGAAATAAGGCCCGCGAATCTTATTTCACAATTTTCGTGGGCATTATTTCACAAAACATGTGCAATAACGCCCGCGGGCGTTATTGCTCTAAAATAATGCAATAACGCCCGCGGGCGTTATTACAAAAAAAAATTGAAATAAGGCCCACAAAAATTGTGAAATAAAGTCCGCGAATGTTATTACACAAAAAAAGTGCAATAACGCCCATAATATTTTAAAATATGCAAAATTTGTCTTATCTCTGATAACGAAATGTTATTCAGGCACAATAATGTTTTATTTGTTGAGTTTCATAATGGGTGAGAATTTCGGCGCCTGAAACTAGAACTCGTTGGTCGGCAGACAGGCAAACGAAGATTTAAAATAGCTCAATATGATTTGAGAATATCATATGTGTGCGGCAAACAAAGAATTTTGTTTGTTGGGAAATTGAGCGCCGCAGGCAAAAAATTTTTGAAAAAATAAAATCGCGCGCGCGATTTTTTTTTTCAAAAATTTTTTGCTTGCAGCGCGCTGTTATTCTAAACACTTTGAATTTTCTTGCTTGCTCAGTTTTCATTTCAAATTAATTGCTTTGTGGGACACTGTACCGTCACAAAATGTTTTGATAACAAGTATCGGTAAATTAACAGTTATTCGGTGTTTTACCTTGAATACATACTGATTTTAGTCTCTGCTTTGAATTGATGTTCATAAATTTGGCAGTTTAGAATTGATCTTAAACTGAGTCGCACGTAATTGTGAAATAAGATTCGCGGGCCTTATTTCATTTTTTTTTTTGGTAATAACACCCGCGGGCGTTATTGCACTTATTTTGTGAAATAAGACCCGCGGGCGTTATTGCACTTTTTTTGTGTAATAACATACGGGGACTTTATTTCACAATTTTCGTGGGCCTTATTTCAATTTTTTTTTGTAATAACGCCCGCAGGCGTTATTGCTCTTTTTTAAGTGAAATAAGGCCCGCGGGCGTTATTACCACGGGCGTTATTGCAGCCACCCATATTTCATCTCATTTAATAGTCTACTCTATCTTTATCTATATATGTATAATTATTAGAATTAGTGCAAAACATTATTGGTATCTCATTTAAAATGGCCAGACATTCATATTTAATGTTTTAACACGATTGTTCAGTTTTTGACTTAAAGATCAGTTTGCATCCTGTTCCGATCTGCTGAGCTATCAACAGTACTATATATCAACATGGTTAATTCGTTTCTACTGTCAACGTTGCTCAAGAATATACCAACATATATTATTAATGGCATCGCGGGTTTTCGTCGTATTGTCCCTTATCGTCAGTGCATGCTTGCCCATTGGCACGGAAGGTTGTTCCCGGACGAATTTGTCTATTTATACCCGCTACCTTCTACCCATGAGGTACAAGGGTATTCTTCGAATATAAAATGTTTATATAATGTTGAAAATTACATTTCCATCTAGACATCTATATATCTATCTATATGCTGTCTAAGAATCAGGATTATCGTGTATACCGTGTATAAATATTTATAGATACATTCCTAAACTATTATGTTCCACACGATACCTAGTTTATTTAAAGACAATGCAGGAGGTCTTCGGTGTATGCCTGTCTTTATGGTTTATTCTGAAGAGAATTGCTGTGGGATATAATAAATTGATACAAGGGAAAGGGAAAGTGTTATTACTATACATAAATATAAGTTTTATATGGCAGGTAGAAGATATAGTCTGATTTGAAATTAAATTAAATATATATGTTGGCATAAATACATGAGCATTATTGTACAATCTATTGCACACAATTCTCCAAAACTTAAAGTGTAGTTTTATTTATTGTATTTTACTTTAAATATATAAAAAAATACAGAAAAACTTATAACTAAAAAGAGTGTCCGCTTCAATGGGCCGTCTATATTACTTTTAAGGGTAGCAAATAAGTTATATCCTCCCTCAAGTAGTATATAAAGTATTATTGATTGGCGTTATCCTTCGTTTGTATGCTGATGAAAATTAAAACAAATCCTTCACAGAACGTGCCAGATACACCAAATCTGGAATTAAGGTTCCTTTATACCAGGTACCGTAACGGTTATAATTTGTATTAAAAAGAGTTATAAACTAATTTTTTAATTTAAAAATCATTTTTAATTTTTATATTTGATTTTTAAAAATAAAAATCCATTTTTAACTTTTATATTTGATTTGTAAAATAAAAATCAAAAAGTAAGAGTTATGAATTGATTTTTATTATAAAAATCAGAAATAAAAATCAAATTGAAATTGCTCATAAAACGAGCTAGATCATATATATTGGATTTTCCAATCATGTCGCTATTAATCTTGAAGTTTTTAAGAGTTGATCGACTGCAAGTGTGTCTGATGAGAAGGTTCATATGTATGTTATATATTTTACCCTTGAACTTAGGTCGCTAACAAGTCTAAACCATTGTCTAAACAAGTGAATTCATATACATATACATATATATAAACTCAGTGGCGGATCTAGGATTTACTTTGGGGGGGGGCTTGAATTTTCTATAAGAAAAATTAAAATCAGTACCACTTTATTCTCTTTTTAGATGGACCGCTAATTTTTAATTAAACAATATTTATTTAAACACTATATAAAAGTGCCATTATTATACCATTATTATTTACGGTCCCTGCTTTATACTCTTTCTTTCAAATGTTGGTTGCCACTCCATAATTTAATTTTTCAGCTCGATTTCTAAGCGAAATATAAAAGATACAACTTTCTGTCATCGACATCTATATTTTCTCCAAATTTCAATTCTATCGAACTCTGTGTTTATTACAGAGGTTATTCAAGAAAGTATGAGCATAACTCCAAGTGCGAAGTGAGCAAAGCTCCACGCGGCTTTAGGGTTTATTCTTAAGTTCATTTTGTCTTTGGTACACAGTTCTAACATCCAACTCAATCATAACGGACGCGTTTGGTTCCCAAATAAACACTGTAAAACAAGTCTTGTGTTTTAGTTTACGGTTGGGTAAGTGGGCAAGTCCATGCCGCGTGGTCTTCATTGCAGCAAAGCCCCGACACCTTCAGTGCACGCGTTGTGGGCAAATTCCGGCAGTGACAGTGGTAAACTCTCCTAAAGTGGGAGCATACCTACCGCGCCGTGAGAGGAGATAGTGATAAACTGCACGTCAAGTGGAGGTACCTCCCAGGGAATCTTCGGCAGCTGCCGCACCCAAGCCATATTCTTCTCCAGCTGCGACTAAGATATCATTTACATATGTATGTTTACACTGCACTATGGGAAAAAAAGTCAATTTTGTTGGCATTTTTACAATTTATAAGTTGTTTGAAATTTAAAAAAATATATAATTTTATGTTTAACCACATTTCAAACTACTTAAAAAATATTTTTGTTGATTTTTACCGCCTTCAGCAAAAGTTCAATTATGGATTAAAGTTGACTAAATTGATCTTGTTATTTGCTGTAAATTAGTATTTAAAAATCTTCTATTACTTCAAGAGGCAATTTTCTGACAAGCCTTGCCAAAATAAATACATTTTGAAAATGGAAAAAACAATAACTGCGTGTTCTTAAAGTTTTTAATACAAAGTCCGCATTAAATGTGCGTTTATATCCATTTTGTGATGTGTTGCTAATGTATTTGTTAGACTTTAATTATGTATTGAAGTTGTAATTTGTATGGTCTGAAACTTTAGTTGAGTCGAGTTGAGACAAAAGCTAAAAATGAAAAGTTGTTAAGTAAACTATTCACAATTGACACCCATTTTAGATTTTTGCCCGTTTTTGCCCGTTTTTGCCCCTTTTTCCAAAAAACTACATGTTGCAGCTGCATTAACAGCAACAATAATCGCCAAAAAATACTTTTATAGATATTTAATTGGGAAAATCTTATTTAGAAGCCTCTTTATAAGGAACAACATAATTTAATAGCACAAAATAGAGCAAAATTACCAAAATGAGTTACATTTTAGAGCGCTTCAAGAAAATTAATAACACAGCCCCACAAAAAATAAAAAGTTTCATGATCTGGGTAAGCGGCATATGCAGTTAGAGGTCAGAATTTCGCCATCACGTCTGGATTTCGACATAACCTTATAAAACTGAAAAACCTTAAAATATCCCCCAAAAAATATAGAATCCTGATCTGAGCATGCGAAATTCTGACCTCGGATTCGAATTCAGCGACCCAAAATACATATAACTGCATATGCCGCTTACCCAGATCATGAAACTTTTTATTTTTTGTGGGGCTGTGTAATCAATTGCTTGCATATATGTATATTAAATATATATTATATTATATATTAAATATATTATATTATATATTAAATATATATATTAAATTTACTAGAAATAAATTGCAAGTGAAAGGTTGAAATACGATTGAGTTACACGAATGCAGGAAAGAATATCAATAAATTATTGTATTTATATTTATCTCCTTAAATATAAAGCGGACGTGGACTAAAACAAAACCGAAATTCAGGCATACTTTTAATAATACACCACGAAAATTTCAAGTCTCTATCTTTATAATTGGAGTTGATGCCCATAGTGC
>JAEIFQ010000831.1:0-11475 GCA_018904025.1 Zaprionus vittiger | reverse complement strand
TCCTTTTATACACGGCAAAGGGTCAATAGAAGGGTCGATAACGTTCCTTTTATACACGGCAAAGGGTCAATAGAAGGGTCGATAACGTTCCTTTTATACACGGCATAGGGTCAATAGAAGGGTCGATAACGTTCCTTTTATACACGGCAAAGGGTCAATAGAAGGGTCGATAACGTTCCTTTTATACACGGCAAAGGGCAGGGTCAATAGAAGGATCGATAACGTTCCTTTTATACACGGCAAAGGGTCAACGGCTAACGAAGGGTCGATAACGTTCCTTTTATACACGGCAAAGGGTCATTAGAAGGGTCGATAACGTTCCTTTTATACACTGCAAGGCGGCAATAGAAGGGTCGATAACGTTCCCTTTTATACACGGCAAAGGGTCAATAGAAGGGTCGATAACGTTCCTTTTATACACGGCAAAGGGTCAATAGAAGGGTCGATAACGTTCCTTTTATACACGGCAAAGGGTCAATAGAAGGGTCGATAACGTTCCTTTTATACACGGCAAAGGGGCAATAGAAGGGTCGATAACGTTCCTTTTATACACGGCAAGGGGGCAATAGAAGGGTCGATAACGTTCCTTTTATACACGGCAAAGGGTCAATAGAAGGGTCGATAACGTTCCTTTTATACACGGCAAAGGGTCAATAGAAGGGTCGATAACGTTCTTTTTATACACGGCAAAGGGTCAATAGAAGGGTCGATAACGTTCCTTTTATACACGGCAAAGGGGTCAATAGAAGGGTCGATAACGTTCCTTTTATACACGGCAAAGGGTCAATAGAAGGGTCGATAACGTTCCTTTTATACACGGCAAAGGGTCAATAGAAGGGTCGATAACGTTCCTTTTATACACGGCAAAGGGTCAATAGAAGGGTCGATAACGTTCCTTTTATACACGGCAAAGGGTCAATAGAAGGGTCGATAACGTTCCTTTTATACACGGCAAAGGGTCAATAGAAGGGTCGATAACGTTCCTTTATACACGGCAAAGGGTCAATAGAAGGGTCGATAACGTTCCTTTATACACGGCAAAGGGTCAATAGAAGGGTCGATAACGTTCCTTTTATACACGGCAAAGGGTCAATAGAAGGGTCGATAACGTTCCTTTTATACACGGCAAAGGGTCAATAGAAGGGTCGATAACGTTCCTTTTATACACGGCAAAGGGTCAATAGAAGGGTCGATAACGTTCCTTTTATACACGGCAAAGGGTCAATAGAAGGGTCGATAACGTTCCTTTTATACACGGCAAAGGGGCAATAGAAGGGTCGATAACGTTCCTTTTATACACGGCATGGAGGGCAATAGAAGGGTCGATAACGTTCCTTTTATACACGGCAAAGGGGCAATAGAAGGGTCGATAACGTTCCTTTTATACACGGCAAAGGGTCAATAGAAGGGTCGATAACGTTCCTTTTATACACGGCAAAGGGTCAATAGAAGGGTCGATAACGTTCCTTTTATACACGGCAAAGGGTCAATAGAAGGGTCGATAACGTTCCTTTTATACACGGCAAAGGGTCAATAGAAGGGTCGATAACGTTCCTTTTATACACGGCAAAGGAGCAATAGAAGGGTCGATAACGTTCCTTTTATACACGGCAAAGGGTCAATAGAAGGGTCGATAACGTTCCTTTTATACACGGCATGGCGGCAATAGAAGGGTCGATAACGTTCCTTTTATACACGGCAAAGGGGCAATAGAAGGGTCGATAACGTTCCTTTTATACACGGCAAAGGGGCAATAGAAGGGTCGATAACGTTCCTTTTATACACGGCAAAGGGTCAATAGAAGGGTCGATAACGTTCCTTTTATACACGGCAAAGGGTCAATAGAAGGGTCGATAACGTTCCTTTTATACACGGCATGGGGGCAATAGAAGGGTCGATAACGTTCCTTTTATACACGGCAAAGGGGCAATAGAAGGGTCGATAACGTTCCTTTTATACACGGCATGGCGGCAATAGAAGGGTCGATAACGTTCCTTTTATACACGGCAAAGGGTCAATAGAAGGGTCGATAATGTTCCTTTTATACACGGCAAAGGGTCAATAGAAGGGTCGATAACGTTCCTTTTATACACGGCAAAGGGTCAATAGAAGGGTCGATAACGTTCCTTTTATACACGGCAAAGGGTCAATAGAAGGGTCGATAACGTTCCTTTTATACACGGCATGGCGGCAATAGAAGGGTCGATAACGTTCCTTTTATACACGGCAAAGGGTCAATAGAAGGGTCGATAACGTTCCTTTTATACACGGCAAAGGGTCAATAGAAGGGTCGATAACGTTCCTTTTATACACGGCAAAGGGTCAATAGAAGGGTCGATAACGTTCCTTTTATACACGGCATGGCGGCAATAGAAGGGTCGATAACGTTCCTTTTATACACGGCAAAGGGTCAATAGAAGGGTCGATAACGTTCCTTTTATACACGATAACGTTCCTTTTATACACGGCAAAGGGTCAATAGAAGGGTCGATAACGTTCCTTTTATACACGGCAAAGAGTCAATAGAAGGGTCGATAACGTTCCTTTTATACACGGCAAAGGGTCAATAGAAGGGTCGATAACGTTCCTTTTATACACGGCAAAGGGTCAATAGAAGGGTCGATAACGTTCCTTTTATACACGGCAAAGGGGCAATAGAAGGGTCGATAACGTTCCTTTTATACACGGCATAGGGTCAATAGAAGGGTCGATAACGTTCCTTTTATACACGGCATGGCGGCAATAGAAGGGTCGATAACGTTCCTTTTATACACGGCAAAGGGGCAATAGAAGGGTCGATAACGTTCCTTTTATACACGGCATGGCGGCAATAGAAGGGTCGATAACGTTCCTTTTATACACGGCAAAGGGTCAATAGAAGGGTCGATAACGTTCCTTTTATACACGGCAAAGGGTCAATAGAAGGGTCGATAACGTTCCTTTTATACACGGCATGGCGGCAATAGAAGGGTCGATAACGTTCCTTTTATACACGGCAAAGGGGCAATAGAAGGGTCGATAACGTTCCTTTTATACACGGCATGGCGGCAATAGAAGGGTCGATAACGTTCCTTTATACACGGCAAAGGGTCAATAGAAGGGTCGATAATGTTCCTTTTATACACGGCATAGGGTCAATAGAAGGGTCGATAACGTTCCTTTTATACACGGCATGGCGGCAATAGAAGGGTCGATAACGTTCCTTTTATACACGGCAAAGGGTCAATAGAAGGGTCGATAACGTTCCTTTTATACACGGCAAAGGGTCAATAGAAGGGTCGATAACGTTCCTTTTATACACGGCAAAGGGTCAATAGAAGGGTCGATAACGTTCCTTTTATACACGGCAAAGGGTCAATAGAAGGGTCGATAACGTTCCTTTTATACACGGCAAAGGGTCAATAGAAGGGTCGATAACGTTCCTTTTATACACGGCAAAGGAGCAATAGAAGGGTCGATAACGTTCCTTTTATACACGGCATAGGGTCAATAGAAGGGTCGATAACGTTCCTTTTATACACGGCATGGCGGCAATAGAAGGGTCGATAACGTTCCTTTTATACACGGCAAAGGGTCAATAGAAGGGTCGATAACGTTCCTTTTATACACGGCAAAGGGTCAATAGAAGGGTCGATAACGTTCCTTTTATACACGGCAAAGGGTCAATAGAAGGGTCGATAACGTTCCTTTTATACACGGCATGGCGGCAATAGAAGGGTCGATAACGTTCCTTTTATACACGGCAAAGGGTCAATAGAAGGGTCGATAATGTTCCTTTTATACACGGCATAGGGTCAATAGAAGGGTCGATAACGTTCCTTTTATACACGGTAAAGGGTCAATAGAAGGATCGATAACGTTCCTTTTATACACGGCAAAGGGTCAATAGAAGGGTCGATAACGTTCCTTTTATACACGGCAAAGGGTCATTAGAAGGGTCGATAACGTTCCTTTTATACACGGCAAAGGGTCAATAGAAGGGTCGATAACGTTCCTTTTATACACGGCAAAGGGTCAATAGAAGGGTCGATAACGTTCCTTTTATACACGGCAAAGGGTCAATAGAAGGGTCGATAACGTTCCTTTTATACACGGCAAAGGGTCAATAGAAGGGTCGATAACGTTCCTTTTATACACGGCAAAGGGTCAATAGAAGGGTCGATAACGTTCCTTTTATACACGGAAAAGGGTCAATAGAAGGGTCGATAACGTTCCTTTTATACACGGCAAAGGGTCTATAGAAGGGTCGATAACGTTCCTTTTATACACGGCATGGCGGCAATAGAAGGGTCGATAACGTTCCTTTTATACACGGCAAAGGGTCAATAGAAGGGTCGATAACGTTCCTTTTATACACGGCAAAGGGTCAATAGAAGGGTTGATAACGTTCCTTTTATACACGGCAAAGGGTCAATAGAAGGGTCGATAACGTTCCTTTTATACACGGCAAAGGGTCAATAGAACGGTCGATAACGTTCCTTTTATACACGATAACGTTTCTTTTATACACGGCAAAGGGTCAATAGAAGGGTCGATAACGTTCCTTTTATACACGGCATGGCGGCAATAGAAGGGTCGATAACGTTCCTTTTATACACGGCAAAGGGTCAATAGAAGGGTCGATAATGTTCCTTTTATACACGGCATAGGGTCAATAGAAGGGTCGATAACGTTCCTTTTATACACGGTAATGGGTCAATAGAAGGGTCGATAACGTTCCTTTTATACACGGTAAAGGGTCAATAGAAGGATCGATAACGTTCCTTTTATACACGGCAAAGGGTCAATAGAAGGGTCGATAACGTTCCTTTTATACACGGCAAAGGGTCATTAGAAGGGTCGATAACGTTCCTTTTATACACTGCATGGCGGCAATAGAAGGGTCGATAACGTTCCTTTTATACACGGCAAAGGGTCAATAGAAGGGTCGATAACGTTCCTTTTATACACGGCAAAGGGTCAATAGAAGGGTCGATAACGTTCCTTTTATACACGGCAAAGGGTCAATAGAAGGGTCGATAACGTTCCTTTTATACACGGCAAAGGGGCAATAGAAGGGTCGATAACGTTCCTTTTATACACGGCATGGCGGCAATAGAAGGGTCGATAACGTTCCTTTTATACACGGCATGGCGGCAATAGAAGGGTCGATAACGTTCCTTTTATACACGGCAAAGGGTCAATAGAAGGGTCGATAACGTTCCTTTTATACACGGCAAAGGGTCAATAGAAGGTCGATAACGTTCTTTTTATACACGGCAAAGGGTCAATAGAAGGGTCGATAACGTTCCTTTTATACACGGCATGGCGGCAATAGAAGGGTCGATAACGTTCCTTTTATACACGGCATGGCGGCAATAGAAGGGTCGATAACGTTCCTTTTATACACGGCAAAGGAGCAATAGAAGGGTCGATAACGTTCCTTTTATACACGGCATAGGGTCAATAGAAGGGTCGATAACGTTCCTTTTATACACGGCATGGCGGCAATAGAAGGGTCGATAACGTTCCTTTTATACACGGCAAAGGAGCAATAGAAGGGTCGATAACGTTCCTTTTATACACGGCATGGCGGCAATAGAAGGGTCGATAACGTTCCTTTTATACACGGCAAAGGGTCAATAGAAGGGTCGATAACGTTCCTTTTATACACGGCATGGCGGCAATAGAAGGGTCGATAACGTTCCTTTTATACACGGCAAAGGGTCAATAGAAGGGTCGATAACGTTCCTTTTATACACGGCAAAGGGTCATTAGAAGGGTCGATAACGTTCCTTTTATACACTGCATGGCGGCAATAGAAGGGTCGATAACGTTCCTTTTATACACGGCAAAGGGTCAATAGAAGGGTCGATAACGTTCCTTTTATACACGGCAAAGGGTCAATAGAAGGGTCGATAACGTTCCTTTTATACACGGCAAAGGGTCAATAGAAGGGTCGATAACGTTCCTTTTATACACGGTAAAGGGTCAATAGAAGGATCGATAACGTTCCTTTTATACACGGCAAAGGGTCAATAGAAGGGTCGATAACGTTCCTTTTATACACGGCAAAGGGTCATTAGAAGGGTCGATAACGTTCCTTTTATACACGGCAAAGGGTCAATAGAAGGGTCGATAACGTTCCTTTTATACACGGCAAAGGGTCAATAGAAGGGTCGATAACGTTCCTTTTATACACGGCAAAGGGTCAATAGAAGGGTCGATAACGTTCCTTTTATACACGGCAAAGGGTCAATAGAAGGGTCGATAACGTTCCTTTTATACACGGCAAAGGGTCAATAGAAGGGTCGATAACGTTCCTTTTATACACGGAAAAGGGTCAATAGAAGGGTCGATAACGTTCCTTTTATACACGGCAAAGGGTCTATAGAAGGGTCGATAACGTTCCTTTTATACACGGCATGGCGGCAATAGAAGGGTCGATAACGTTCCTTTTATACACGGCAAAGGGTCAATAGAAGGGTCGATAACGTTCCTTTTATACACGGCAAAGGGTCAATAGAAGGGTTGATAACGTTCCTTTTATACACGGCAAAGGGTCAATAGAAGGGTCGATAACGTTCCTTTTATACACGGCAAAGGGTCAATAGAACGGTCGATAACGTTCCTTTTATACACGATAACGTTTCTTTTATACACGGCAAAGGGTCAATAGAAGGGTCGATAACGTTCCTTTTATACACGGCATGGCGGCAATAGAAGGGTCGATAACGTTCCTTTTATACACGGCAAAGGGTCAATAGAAGGGTCGATAATGTTCCTTTTATACACGGCATAGGGTCAATAGAAGGGTCGATAACGTTCCTTTTATACACGGTAATGGGTCAATAGAAGGGTCGATAACGTTCCTTTTATACACGGTAAAGGGTCAATAGAAGGATCGATAACGTTCCTTTTATACACGGCAAAGGGTCAATAGAAGGGTCGATAACGTTCCTTTTATACACGGCAAAGGGTCATTAGAAGGGTCGATAACGTTCCTTTTATACACTGCATGGCGGCAATAGAAGGGTCGATAACGTTCCTTTTATACACGGCAAAGGGTCAATAGAAGGGTCGATAACGTTCCTTTTATACACGGCAAAGGGTCAATAGAAGGGTCGATAACGTTCCTTTTATACACGGCAAAGGGTCAATAGAAGGGTCGATAACGTTCCTTTTATACACGGCAAAGGGGCAATAGAAGGGTCGATAACGTTCCTTTTATACACGGCATGGCGGCAATAGAAGGGTCGATAACGTTCCTTTTATACACGGCATGGCGGCAATAGAAGGGTCGATAACGTTCCTTTTATACACGGCAAAGGGTCAATAGAAGGGTCGATAACGTTCCTTTTATACACGGCAAAGGGTCAATAGAAGGGTCGATAACGTTCTTTTTATACACGGCAAAGGGTCAATAGAAGGGTCGATAACGTTCCTTTTATACACGGCATGGCGGCAATAGAAGGGTCGATAACGTTCCTTTTATACACGGCATGGCGGCAATAGAAGGGTCGATAACGTTCCTTTTATACACGGCAAAGGGTCAATAGAAGGGTCGATAACGTTCCTTTTATACACGGCAAAGGGTCAATAGAAGGGTCGATAACGTTCCTTTTATACACGGCAAAGGGTCAATAGAAGGGTCGATAACGTTCCTTTTATACACGGCAAAGGGTCAATAGAAGGGTCGATAACGTTCCTTTTATACACGGCAAAGGGTCAATAGAAGGGTCGATAACGTTCCTTTTATACACGGAAAAGGGTCAATAGAAGGGTCGATAACGTTCCTTTTATACACGGCAAAGGGTCAATAGAAGGGTCGATAACGTTCCTTTTATACACGGCAAAGAGTCAATAGAAGGGTCGATAACGTTCCTTTTATACACGGCAAAGGGTCAATAGAAGGGTCGATAACGTTCCTTTTATACACGGCAAAGGGTCAATAGAAGGGTTGATAACGTTCCTTTTATACACGGCAAAGGGGCAATAGAAGGGTCGATAACGTTCCTTTTATACACGGCATAGGGTCAATAGAAGGGTCGATAACGTTCCTTTTATACACGGCATGGCGGCAATAGAAGGGTCGATAACGTTCCTTTTATACACGGCAAAGGGGCAATAGAAGGGTCGATAACGTTCCTTTTATACACGGCATGGCGGCAATAGAAGGGTCGATAACGTTCCTTTTATACACGGCAAAGGGTCAATAGAAGGGTCGATAATGTTCCTTTTATACACGGCATAGGGTCAATAGAAGGGTCGATAACGTTCCTTTTATACACGGCATGGCGGCAATAGAAGGGTCGATAACGTTCCTTTTATACACGGCAAAGGAGCAATAGAAGGGTCGATAACGTTCCTTTTATACACGGCATGGCGGCAATAGAAGGGTCGATAACGTTCCTTTATACACGGCAAAGGGTCAATAGAAGGGTCGATAATGTTCCTTTTATACACGGCATAGGGTCAATAGAAGGGTCGATAACGTTCCTTTTATACACGGCATGGCGGCAATAGAAGGGTCGATAACGTTCCTTTTATACACGGCAAAGGGTCAATAGAAGGGTCGATAACGTTCCTTTTATACACGGCAAAGGGTCAATAGAAGGGTCGATAACGTTCCTTTTATACACGGCAAAGGGTCAATAGAAGGGTCGATAACGTTCCTTTTATACACGGCAAAGGGTCAATAGAAGGGTCGATAACGTTCCTTTTATACACGGCAAAGGGTCAATAGAAGGGTCGATAACGTTCCTTTTATACACGGCAAAGGGTCAATAGAAGGGTCGATAACGTTCCTTTTATACACGGCAAAGGGTCAATAGAAGGGTCGATAACGTGCCTTTTATACACGGCATGGCGGCAATAGAAGGGTCGATAACGTTCCTTTTATACACGGCAAAGGGGCAATAGAAGGGTCGATAATGTTCCTTTTATACACGGCAAAGGGGCAATAGAAGGGTCGATAACGTTCCTTTTATACACGGCAAAGGAGCAATAGAAGGGTCGATAACGTTCCTTTTATACACGGCAAAGGGTCAATAGAAGGGTCGATAACGTTCCTTTTATACACGGCAAAGGGTCAATAGAAGGGTCGATAACGTTACTTTTATACACGGCAAAGGGGCAATAGAAGGGTCGATAACGTTCCTTTTATACACGGCAAAGGGTCAATAGAAGGGTCGATAACGTTCCTTTTATACACGGAAAAGGGTCAATAGAAGGGTCGATAACGTTCCTTTTATACACGGCAAAGGGTCAATAGAAGGATCGATAACGTTCCTTTTATACACGGCAAAGGGTCAATAGAAGGGTCGATAACGTTCCTTTTATACACGGCAAAGGGTCATTAGAAGGGTCGATAACGTTCCTTTCATACACGGCATGGCGGCATTAGAAGGGTCGATAACGTTCCTTTTATACACGGCAAAGGGTCAATAGAAGGGTCGATAACGTTCCTTTTATACACGGCAAAGGGTCAATAGAAGGGTCGATAACGTTCCTTTTATACACGGCAAAGGGTCAATAGAAGGGTCGATAACGTTCCTTTTATACACGGCAAAGGGTCAATAGAAGGGTCGATAACGTTCCTTTCATACACGGCATGGCGGCATTAGAAGGGTCGATAACGTTACTTTTATACACGGCAAAAGGTCAATAGAAGGGTCGATAACGTTCCTTTTATACACGGCAAAGGGTCAATAGAAGGGTCGATAACGTTCCTTTCATACACGGCATGGCGGCATTAGAAGGGTCGATAACGTTCCTTTTATACACGGCAAAGGGTCAATAGAAGGGTCGATAACGTTCCTTTTATACACGGCAAAGGGTCAATAGAAGGGTCGATAACGTTCCTTTTATACACGGCAAAGGGTCAATAGAAGGGTCGATAACGTTCCTTTTATACACGGCAAAGGGTCAATAGAAGGGTCGATAACGTTCCTTTTATACACGGCAAAGGGTCAATAGAAGGGTCGATAACGTTCCTTTTATACACGGCAAAGGGTCAATAGAAGGGTCGATAACGTTCCTTTTATACACGGCAAAGGGTCAATAGAAGGGTCGATAACGTTCCTTTTATACACGGCAAAGGGTCAATAGAAGGGTCGATAACGTTCCTTTTATACACGGCAAAGGGTCAATAGAAGGGTCGATAACGTTCCTTTTATACACGGCAAAGGGTCAATAGAAGGGTCGATAACGTTCCTTTTATACACGGCAAAGGGTCAATAGAAGGGTCGATAACGTTCCTTTCATACACGGCATGGCGGCATTAGAAGGGTCGATAACGTTCCTTTTATACACGGCAAAAGGTCAATAGAAGGGTCGATAACGTTCCTTTTATACACGGCAAAGGGTCAATAGAAGGGTCGATAACGTTCCTTTTATACACGGCAAAGGGTCAATAGAAGGGTCGATAACGTTCCTTTTATACACGGCAAAGGGTCAATAGAAGGGTCGATAACGTTCCTTTTATACACGGCAAAGGGTCAATAGAAGGGTCGATAACGGGGTAACGACATAAGTCCGCGCGACATATCTCCGCCGATCTTAAAACGACATATCTCCGCGCGGAGTTATGTCGTTTGAAACGTCATATCTCCGCGCGGAATAATGTCGCTACAAAACGACATAGTTCCGCGCGGAGATATGTCGTTTTTAGTTTGGCGGAGATATGTCGTTTTGAAAGCGACATAGCTCCGCCAATAAATAAATGACGGAGATATGTCACCCTTTGTTCGCCGAAGATGTAACGGCATAAAATTTCTCATTTTTGTGTCTGTCGCAATTTTTGTTAGAAATAAATCGCTTGTAGGACACTGTGCGCATCATTGTGACACTTTACTCAGAATTAGCCAACAACAAAATACATGCAAATTTAATTATTTTTAAAATTCAATAACAAAACTAGAAGATTCCGAGACATAATTTTGGTAAAGGTTAAATAGCTGCATTTACTGATAGGGCTATATTTTCATGACATTAGGTGAAATAATTATTTGGTCGTTTCCAGTTTTTTTTTTAATTGAATTTTGAAAATTATTTAATTTATATGTATTTTGTTGTTGCCTTTTTGTGCAAGGCGCCAGTCTGCCTGCAACATTTTGTGACGGTAATCGCGCGCGATTTTATTTTTTCAAAATTTTTTGCCTGCAGCGCGCTGTTTTTCTAAATACTTTGAATTTTCTTGGATGTTCAGTTCTCTCAGACACAAAAATGAGAAATTTTATGCCGTTACATCTTCGGCGAACTAAGGGTGACATATCTCCGTCGTTTATTTATTGGCGGAGTTATGTCGCTTTCAAAACGACATATCTCCGCCAAACTAAAAACGACATATCTCCGCGCGGAACTATGTCGTTTTGTAGCGACATTATTCCGCGCGGAGATATGACGTTTCAAACGACATAACTCCGCGCGGAGATATGTCGTTTTAAGATCGGCGGAGATATGTCGCGCGGACTTATGTCGTTACCCCGCTTTCAA
>JAEIFQ010000830.1:0-13964 GCA_018904025.1 Zaprionus vittiger | reverse complement strand
AGTGCTTATTTAGTTTAGTAAAATCATACGGGGAATGTATAATGAAGTGAGAATTTAGTGTGCTAACGTTTATGTGTCTAAAAACCACTCCAATTTCTTTATTTATTTGTTTATTGTTTCCGAGGAACCCTTGAATATCAATCGATACAATATCTTCACTCATGTTGCTGTTCTTGTTTCTATTGTTGGTGCTAATTGTTCTCGTTAATATCCGTTAAACAATGCGGTGAACTAATCCATTCAACGGGTTGTATTCAACTAATTGATCATGTAAGAGTGGACAATATAGTTGTGTACTTTCATTAGATGTTCTACTAAGCTCTGCTGATACCCAAACATCAATGGGACCTGATTTTACCATTTCATTTTGATATGATATATCTATTACAATAATCGGTGCCTTAGTTAGAAAATCATGTGATGAAAGCAATGGAGTTTCGTTTCGGTTATAGTAACTATTTTTAAACTTTAGACACATTTCATAAGAAGTTATTTTAAAACGATTCTGGCTAAAATCTAATTTTAAATCATCATAGGGATATGTTTCAGAATTTAGATAGACTTTTAGATTGGTTAAATTGTTTGGGGTAAACTGATTTCCATCTTTAAACGCAATTAATGTGAATCGAGGCCGTTCCTGGTTAGCAGATAGTTTAAAATTCCAAATTTGATGTGTACCCTGAGTAAGTTTAGGGTTAATATAGGTATCCCAACTACGAAATGCTAATGGAAGATTAGCCCCGCTTTTTATTATATCATATAATTTAATTTTGGCTAAATCACTGGGGGTGACATGAGGAATTTTCCATGTTATACTCAGCATTTCCAGTCTTTAAGTATTACCAGCGTGGACTGCTTCATAAACTTCATTCATATTTTTAGATATCAAAAGTACTAGTTCATGTTTACAGTTTAATATAACTTTCTTAAAATCTTCAGCAGGCCCAAGTAAATGAATATTCAAAATAACTTTAAGTGTTCCTTTAGATTCGGTCTCTACGAATTTAAAGCTCACCAACCTACCTTCTTCTCAGGCTTCTCTTCCCGATCTTCTAAGCCTACTCTCCCCTATACCGTCTTGCTCTTCTAACTGCACAAAAAAAAAAAGACTAGCAGCAAAGTTACCGCAGCCAAACCTCTTGCTCCTCCTCTTGTGCCTACTCCCATTACGAGAAATGACAAAAACATAAAGGTAAATGGTCCCGCAATAATGCCTGCTATTGTATATTTATATATTCCGATATTCCGCCGTCATCGGAAATATCAGTCTACTTGCAACACTTGTCTGCAATTAAGACTATTTTTAACCTGCTATCAGACAGAGATCACTTCATAGTCCTGGGCGACTTTAATATCCCAGAATGTAATTGGACATCTAGTGCTGAAGGAAACTTCCTTTTGCCTTCCCGGCAACATGACCTATTGGATCCTTCCCAGGTGATTGTAAACAGGGTACAACCCCTTTCCCAACCGGAAGATCCTTATCATCCCTACTTTTTCGAAGTGAATTTCGACTTGGGTATTAGTATTGCGGATAACAGTGAAAGACCGCGTAATCGCTCGTGCGTAGAAAGCAGACTTTGAAAATTCAAATTCTTTAATTTCTCATTGTGATTGGTCTGATTTTTATGCATGCGATAATGATAGTTGCAACTAATATCTTTTAAAACCCTAAACACTGTTCTTTTGATATCGTTTTCCGTTATTCTATCCGTTAAGCTCGGTGGTTTACAAAAGAGCTGTATCGCTTAAAAAACTTAAAGAGTAGCTTATTCTTTTCCCGCTACCTAACTGCTCGGGCAAATTTTACCATGCTTAACGCAAAATGTTATAAAAACTATTTGACCAGATGTAGTTTTCAGTTTTTTCAGAATCCTAAAAAGTTTAATAGTTTTGTTAACAAGAAGCGTAGGTCAGCGGTCTTTCCTTCTAAACTTTCGTTTGATAACGCTGAGGCGGACACAGATCAGGCCATGGCCGATATGTTTGCTAAGTTTTTCAAACAACTTATTCTTCTTCTACACCAAGCATTCATTCTTATCCATATAGTGTACCGAGTTCAAATGGCATCTTCACACCGTTACTGAACGAAAGTTCACTTTTTAAGGATCTTAGCTTAGTTAAACCAGTCTTTTCACCAGGTCCCGATGGTATCCCCGCCTGTGTACTTAGATATTGTGCCAATTCCTTATGTAAGCCATTGCTCAAATTATTTTCTTCTTAGACACCGCCTCCTTCTCCTTCCATATGGAAGGAATCATTTATTATCCCTTTACTCAAAAAGGGCAGCAAGTCTGATGCAAGTAATTATAGGGAGACCTCTAAAATTATCGGGTATACCTAAATTCTTCGAGAATGTTATAACTCCTCACTTGCAACATTTTAGCAGATCCGTTATATCCCCTTTTCAACACGGATTCGTAAAACGTCGTTCTACAACGACAAATTTTCTTGAGCTGACATCCTTTGTGGTAAAAGGATTTCAGAAAAATCTTCAAACCGATGTCATTTATACTGATTTCAGTAAGGCATTTGACTCAGTCAACCATTCTCTTCTTGCACATGAACTGAATCTTCTCTTTCTGAATCTTTCTCACCAAAACTTCTTAGTTGGATTGTGAGCTATTTGGGGGACAGAACCCAACGAGTCCTCTTTAAGAATAATCTTTCTTACCCCGTTCATGCCACATCTGGTGTTCCCCAGGGAAGCTATTTAGGTCCCCTGCTTTTTACACTTTTCATCAATGACCTTCCAACGGTCATACTTAACTCCCGTACTCTCATTTATGCTGATGATATCAAGCTCTGTTTTCAATTTAGAGACGACTCCTGTCATTTACGCCTTCAATCTGACTTAAATTGTTTCTATTCTTGGTGTCGTGCAAATCTCCTTAATCTGAACAGCTCCAAATGCAAGCTGATGACATTCTCACGAGAATGTCCAAAGTACGTATCTTACTCTCTTTGTGGTTGTACCTTGGAAAAAATTTCCCTGGTTGATGATCTAGGTGTCCGTTTCGACCGCAAACTCAAGTTTTGCGAACATATATCATCAATGGTTAATAAAGCTATGGGTGTGCTCGGCTTTATTAAGAGATGGTCTAAGGAGTTTGATGATCCTTACCTAACTAAGACTCTTTTCACCTCGCTTGTTCGTCCAATTCTAGAGTACGGATCATGTGTCTGGAGTCCTCAGTATACAGTTCACAAGGATCGCATTGAATCCGTACAGAAAAACTTTTTAATTTTTGCCTTGCGAGCCCTTAACTGGGATGTAAATTCAAGACTTCCTTCCTATCCTAGTAGACTTTTGTTACTAAATCTGCCTTTCCTAGCCAATCGTAGAACTATGCTTGGTGTTGTATTTATTTATAACCTTATACAAGGGGACATAGATAGTAACGACTTAGTCGACGTAGTCGACTACACTTCTCTGTCCCTGTGAGAATCACCCGTAATTATCTTCCACTAAAACTTTCAAATTGTAGCTCGAATTATGCCCTGCATGAGCCTTTCAGGGTATTATCTTCGGACTACAATAAACTATATTACATTGTTGCTAACAACAACAATAATTCTGTATCTTGCTTAAAAATACATATCCTTACCCACCTTTTTAGTAACTAGTTAAATATATACTTATTTTTCTAGTAACAGTAGTACTTTTTAACTAACTGCATGTTTGAACATTCTAATCGCTGTTTTGATTAGGATTTGCTTACTAACTCTAACTCTCCTGATCTGATTCGGTTTTTCTGGGTTTTCCCCAATCCTCTGCAACAAATGTTGGATCGGCTCTTTCATTTTTTTATCCCAATGTCAACTCAATTCAGTTAATTTCTTTTTTCTTTCTTTTCTCACAGTTAAGATTTTACACAGTCGACTGACCTTAGTTCGACTATAAACTAATTAAATAAAAAAATAAATAAAATAAAATAAACATAAAAGATAGTCAAATGTACGCTCAATATCAGAAGTAAATAAGACTCCTCCAAGAGTTTGCTAAGCGCCCAGTTTGTAGCTTAAATTTAGATTTAACTCAACCTTCAATATTGTAAGACGCGAATTGTCTCCAGATCTCACATCAGTTTCTTTTGTTCAATAAAATTATATTTTTTTGACAACTTCAAACAGCGGACTTGTAATTATATTTATATTTTTATACCCTTCGACCATTGAAAATGGTCAAAAAAGGGTATACTAACTTTGTGCAAATGTATGTAACTGGCAGAAGGAGGCGTGGCAGACCCCATAAAGTATATATATTCTTGCTCAGGATCACAAGCCGAGTCGATTGAGCCATGTCCGTCTGTCTGTCTGTTTGTCTGTCTGTCTGTCTGTGTGAACGCACAGATCTCACCTATTATAAAAGCTAGAGTTACCAAATTTCGCAGGAAGACTACTGTGTACTATAAGCTGATCAAGTTTATTTCAAATGTTATGTGCCACGCCCACCGCCCCCGCAAATAAATAATTTAATTTTAGAACTTAATTTGTAAGCGCTGTATAAAAGATACAACTTTCTGACCTTAACATGTCATTAAAATATCTACGTATCCTCGAAATTGCAATCCGATCGGACAATAAAAAAAAAGTTATTTAAAAAAATATTGGGAAAAAAACAAGGGGTGGGAGGAGGCGAAAAAGGGGGGGGGGGGGGGCCAAGGGCGAGGCCCCCCGGGGGGGAAAATTTTTTAAAGGTGTTCCCTTTTTAAGGGGGGAATAAATTAAAAAAAAAAAACCCGGGGAAAAAGGGGTGGAGGGTTCCCCCGTGGGGGGGGGGGGGGGGGTTGTTGTTTTAGTGGGTAAAAAAAATAAAAGTTACGAGGGTTTGATAAGTCCGTGACTTTTGAATAAAATATATTTTTTCGTCAAAGAAGCGTTTTATTTCTCAACATAATCTCCTTTTAGCTCTATACATTTAGTCCAGCGTTTTTCCAATTTTTTTATTCCTTCCAAATAATAGGTTTTTCTCAAGGCCCTCAAAATAGTCGTTTGTTTCTGTGATGACCTCTTCATTTGACCCGAATCTCTTACCGCCGAGCCATTTCTTCATGTTTGGAAACAAAAAATAGTCACAGGGGCTAAATCTGGAGAATATGCTGGATGGGGTAGCAGTTCGTAGCCCAATTTATGAAATTTTGCCATGCTGACTACACACGTGTGCACCCGTGCATTGTCCTGATGGAACAGCACTTTTTTCGCCAAATGCGGTCGTTTCTGCTTCAAATCAATATCGAATCTGTCAAAAAGCTCTGAATAATATTCGCCGGTGATCGTTTTACCCTTTTCAAGGTAATCGATGTGAATAATACCTTGTGCATCCCAAAGAACCGTGGCCATGACCACGTGGGCGGACAGACCCCACCTCAGACTTCTTTGGTGCACGTTCACCCGGAGAAACCCACTGTCTTGGTTGATCATTGGTCTCTGGCGAGGAATGGTGGATCCATGTTTCGTCCACGGTAACGAGAACGGCGCAAAGATTCGTTTGGGTTGCGGTTTTCAGGAGCATCGCCAAGCAACACTCCCTCTTTAAGAATGAGAGTCACATACTCGGTTGCGCTTATGGTCGCCCGGAACCAAAACAAGAAGACTATCTTGGAAACTTTCAGTCCAAAATTCAAGTAAAAGGGAGTACCCGTGCGTGTGGGAGCAACGCGGCACCCACGCGCGGAAAGCTTTTCAGTCAAAATTCAGTAAAAGGGAGTACCCGTCGTTGAGATGCCTACAGCCTCAGCTACCTCACGCACTTTCATTCTCCGATCATCCAATATCAATATCATTCCATGGATTTTGTCGACGAATTCCGGCATGACGACCTCTTTTGGGGGGCCTGGACGGTCGGCCACCCTTGGCACTGGTACGACCACAACGGAACTCAGTAAACCATCTTCTTAACCATTGAAATTGATGGTGCAGAGGTCCCAAAAAAAATAATAAATTTTTCCTTGGGTTGGGGAAAAATATTACAAAAAAAAAAAAAATTAATAAACACCACAAAAAAATTTTTTTTTCTTTTTTCAAAAAAATTAACGCGCGCGTGTTTTCAAAACCCATAAAACACGAAAAAAAAAAACGCAGCTTTCTCAAAATTTTACAGTCAGCTGTTAATCGATAACGGCTGACAGGAGCAGTGTTGTATTTAGAGCAGGTGCGCGGCAAATACAAAAAGTCACGGACTTATCAAACGACCCTCGTAGATAAATCATGCAACCCTTAAAATATATCCCATCCTGAGCTGTCAGAACCCTCTTAATGAACCGTTCGGAAATAAAGTAGATATATAATGCGGGTTCTGGGACAAAAAGTGGAGTGGGTGGATAAAATTAGCGGTGCGTGACGAGGGGTCGGAAATTTAGGGTCCTAATTCGGTGATGAATTAGGGTGGGGAGTGTTAAAGGTTGACAGGTGAGTATATGAAAATGAGCATGCATGATCATGTTTACATTCACACGCGTTAGGGTTTGTGGGTGCATGCACGCTTCAGTGCACACACGAGTGTGACTCATGGGGTTGGCAGGTGAGTATATGCAAATGAGCACGCATGATCGTATTTACATACACACGTGTTAGGGTGTGTGGGTGAATGCATGCGTCAGTGCACACACGCGTGTGACTCATGGGGATCGCTGACGAGGGTAATATAAGAGAGGCCGGGACACCCTACCACAACATGTTAATGTGTGTATCGCCTCTTTTGTGACCCTAGCCGTGACCGTGAGCATGAAAACGGTAAGGGTGTCCTCAAACGTGTTAATTGATCGTTAGCACGTGGCGATCGTAATGGTAAGGGTGTCCTCAAGCGTGTTAGTTGATTGCCAGCACGTGGTGATCGTTATGGTAAGGTGGTCCTCAAGCGTGCTAATTGATCGTTAGCACGTTGTTGAGCTAAACACGAAAAACAGCTAAACAGCAACAACAGAAAAAACAGCTAAACAGCTAAACAGCAACAACAGAAAAAACAGCTAAACAGAAAAAACAGCTAAACAGCAACAACAGCTAAACAGCTAAACAACATAAATCAGAATAATAAGTTATAATAATAAGTTTGTTTTAAATAAAAATTTTATTTATTTAATAAATCTTAAGGTTAATTTTTTATGTTTTATAATTTTTTCAGCTTCGTTTTTTTTACGTTGTTCACTGTAGCATGCACAGGTATCTGGTCCTACATGAGTCTCATCAGAAGACTATGGACATGAAGATCTATGGACCCCATGTATAGATGTTTTAATTGGTGTTATTTCCGCCAGCTTCAAGTCTGCTTCTATTTGTTTCGTCTGATCAATTCTTCTTTAGTGGAATATTTTTACCACCCTCGTACACCTTCCTAGCCAGCGATCCCCATACGTTTTCTATTATATTAATGTCTGGGGAGTATGGCAGCCACTCCAAAGAACTTTCTTTTTCTTCTTTAATCCATGATTTTATAGAACGGGCGGTGTGGATCGGGGCATTGTCGTGCTGAAAATGCCATTCCAGATTTCAAAATGTTTTTAAAGAACAGGAATGCCGTTTTTAATCCACAATTGTAGTCTTTCGCGTTCATTTTTGGTGTTAAAAACTGCAATTCTACCGAAATTTGACCATAATAGGATACGGCCGCCCCATACCATAACACCTCCGACCCGACTGTGTAAGCGATCCAAAATATGCTCCTCTTTATGGAAATCGTGGTAGTAGTAACAATATCCGTCTGGTCCCTCCAGATTAAATTTCTTCTCATCCGAAAATACCACGGCCATTGCCACTCCTTCGACCATGTCATGTGTCTTCGAGCAAAATGAAGGCGTGTTTCTTTTCGCAACTTATTGAAGGTGGTTTTTTTCTTTAGTTTTTGTCTCTTTAAATGTTTAGCGTTCTTAATCACCCTTTGAATCGTTGATTTGCTAGCGTTAACACCACTTTTTTCACGGATTTTGGCAGAGAGGAGTCGTGGGAGTTGGAAGCCTCTCGGAGTATTATCCTGCGATCTGCCTCGGTAATGACTTGATTATTGCCACTTTTAAAGTTGTTTCCATAGGTATTTTTATTATGAAGAAAATTGGCTATAGTTTTGTCATGTCTACCGGTTTTTCAGCGATTTTGTGAAAAGATAGCCCGCATTCATAAAAAGCTGTGATTTCGGATTTACTTCCTCAAAAGATAGGACCGTTCCTCTTCCCATTTTCTCAAAAATTATATAAAACTATTAAATTAATCACCGTTAAAAATTTTATTGCTGTGCCTTTCAAATTAAGGAAGATAAACACAATTGCATTTGCAGGCGCTAATCTGATGATGCAAAACACGTGTTAGCTTTTTCATCGAAATTAAGACAAAGCAGAAATAAAAAGATAACGGTTCTTCTTAGGCGCTCTTTTTTTCTCACAAAGAGAGACAGAATATCAGTGAACAAAAAACAACAACATTGACGAATTTGCGTGCAATAGCAAATTAGATAACATAAGAAGAAATAGAGCAAAGCAGGGGGCGCTAACCTGATGACGCGCAGTATATTCTTTCTCAGGATCACAAGCCGAGTCGATTTAGCCACGTCTGTCTGTCTGTCCGTCTGTCTGTGTGAACGCACAGATCTCAGCTATTATAAAAGCTAGAGTTACCAAATTTGACAGAAAGACTCCTGTGTACTATAAGCTGATCAAGTTTATTTCAAATGTTAGGTGCCACGCCCACCGCCCCCGCAACTCAATAATTTAATTTTTGAACTTAATTTGTAAGCGCTGTATAAGAGATACAACTTTCAGACTTTAACATATACTAAGCTCATTAAAATATCTACGTATTCACGAAATTACAATCCGATCGGACAATAAATACAGAAGTTATTTAAGAAAGTATGTGCATAAAACGAAGTGCTTGTTTCAGCTAACAAGGGAGGCGGACGAGCGCAAAGCGCGAGCGCCATCTGTCGGCAATAATTTAAAAGCATGCTCATTTGTATATGTGTGTGAATTTAACAAATTAAACTACACCGGAACATAGGTCGAAGGGTATCCCACTGTCGCGTGCAGCGCGACTGTGGTTTTTTTTCTATTTTTTTTATTAAAAAAATTTAAAAAAAAGAATTATGAACTAATTTTTTAATTCAAAAATCATTTTTAATTATTATATTTGTTTTTTAAAAATAAAAATCAATTAACTTTTATTTTTGATTTTTTAAATAAAAATCAAAAAGTAAGAGTTGTGAATTCATTATACCCTTCGACCGTTGAAAATGGTCAAAAAAGGGTATACTAACTTTGTGCAAATGTATGTAACAGGCAGAAGGAGGCGTGGGAGACCCCATAAAGTATATATATTCTTGCTCAGGATCACTAGCCGAGTTGATTGAGCCATGTCTGTCTGTCTGTCTGTCTGTCTGTCTGTCTGTCTGTCTGTCTGTCTGTCTGTCTGTCTGTCTGTCTGTCTGTCTGTCTGTCTGTCTGTCTGTCTGTCTGTGTGAACACAGATCTCAGCTATTATAAAGCTAGAGTTACCAAATTTGGCAGAAAGACTCCTGTGTACTATAAGCTGATCAAGTTTATTTCAAATGTTAGGTGCCACGCCCACCGCCCCCGCAAATAAATAATTTAGTTTTTGAACTGAATTTGTAAGCGTTGTATACAAGATACAACTTTCAGACTTTAACATATACGAAGCTCATTAAAATATCTACGTATTCTTGAAATTTCAATCCGATCGAACAATAAACACAGAAGTTATTTAAGAAAGTATGTGCATAAGACCAAGTGCTTCTATCAGCTAACAAGGGAGGCGGGCGAGCGCAAAGCGCGAGCGTCATCTGTCGGCAATAATTTAAAAGCATGCGCATTTGTATATGTGTATGAATTTAACAAATTAAACTACACCAGAACATATGTCGAAGTTTATCCCACTGTCGCGTGCAGCGCGACTGTTGCTTTTCTTACTGGTTATATTTGTTTTTTAAAAATAAAAATCAATTTATAACTTTTATTTTTGATTTTTTATTTGTGAATTCATTTTTATTATAAAAATAAGAAATAAAAATCAAATTGAAATTGCTCATAAACCGAGATTATTTTTATAATATATTGGTAAATATATATGATCTACACTGCAATACCTACCAGTTTATATAAATATATATATGTATATGAAATCACTTGTTTAGACAAGGTTTTAGACTTATTAGCGACCTAAGTTTAAGGGCCAAAGATATAAAATACACAAGAACCTCCTCATCAGACACATTTCCATTCGATCAACTCGTAAAAACTTCAAGATTAATAGAGCGACATGCTTCAAAAAGCCAATATATTATATCTAGCTCGTTTTATAAGCAATTTCAATTTGATTTTTTATTTCTGATTTCTATAATAAAAAACAATTTGATTACTCTTACTTTTTTCATTTCTTGTTTTAAAAATCAAGAGAAAGTAAAAAATTGATTTAAATTTTTTAAAAAATCAAATATAAAATTGAAAACAATTTTAAAAATAAAAATTGGAAAAAAAGTTAACGTGATTTTTGTGTTCGCCAATAAAAATTAAAAATTGGAAAAAAAGTTAACGCGGGTTTTGTGTTCGCCGATAAAAAAACCTTTTGGTACAAATTTTTCCCACATTTTTTAGAGACTTAAGAGCTTAGATTTTTAAATCTCATAATTATTTTTCACGGTCCCTGGTTCCGAGTTCTTAGCCTCTATTATTATTCTGATTATTTTTGCTTACTATATTTTCTAGAAAAATAGTTACACTTGCTTTTTCTCTCAAATTTTCGAAACCAAGGTATCTTGACTTTTCTGTCACACACACGTAAGGGCTGGACTATGGGTTGCATTTTATTTTCCATCGTGATTCTGGGTATAATTAGCCGAAAATCATTAGAATAAGTTAAGAAAAATTATATTCCCTTTCGTACTTTTGTATTTGATATTTAAGAATTTTCCAATTACTAATATGGATAAAGTAGTGGTAACTAAGGTTTAGTTCTCGATACAAATCCGGCCAGCTTCGCCTCTCCATACAAGTTCAAGGTGGAATACACATGCTACGAGCATTTGGAGCATAAAATAGAGTTCAAGGTTGTGTATGTTGGTTGCTTTGGACGACGAATATAACCAGAGTTTGGACAGTATCTATATTCGACCTGTTACTGAAGGATGGTATGCATTCGAAATTGAGTGCTCGCCGCCGGATATTGAATTGATACCCGAGAACGATCTTACTGGCATGACTTTCATTTACCTAATTGCTCTGTTTCGTCGCCAGGAATTCTTTCGCTTAACTTACCATGTAAATGTCAAATATGAAAATCATGACAAATTAATGCGTCATATTGACACTCGTGAAACCCACTTTGCACGGTCTGTAATCAACTGGGACGATGGATGAAAACTAAATTTTTTGTATTTGACAAGTCAATTTTTCAAGATTTCGATGTCTTGTTTGCGGAGTTGTTTCAGGCCGGTAGTAATAAGCTGATTGGATCCATGCAGCGTCCTTTGTCCAGTACTAAACAAGAGGGATCAGGCGATTTGTACCAATTAACGGTAAATTAACAGATCCTTGCATAACGCTAAATCCTGGATCCCAATAAGGTTTCAGACAAGATCGTGCGACCCTTTTAATCTGGAAGCGAAATGCCGAAATACATCGAATGTCGCTATTTTTTAAAAAAGTCTCCAGCTCTTTGTATACGCCGATGTTACCGACATCATTGGATGTTGCAAATGAGATATTACTGCTGAATTTTCCGTGATCACAATAGAGTCAGCAAAACTAGGTTTGGATGTACCTATGTGTCGATAAAAACTAAGCAAGGTTTCTAGTTTAGTTCTCTATCTTGGCTGACTTGCGCTCGAAGTTAACTTCCATCAAGTTGTTCACTTTAAGCAGGGACCGTAACGGTTATAATTTTTATTAAAAAAATTTCAAAATAAGAATTATGAACTAATTTTTTAATTTAAAAATCATTTTTAATTATTATATTTGTTTTTTAAAAATAAAAATCAATTAACTTTTATTTTTGATTTTTTAAATAAAAATCAAAAAGTAAGAGTTGTGAATTCATTTTTATTATAAAAATAAGAAATAAAAATCAAATTGAAATTGCTCATAAACCGAGATTATTTTTATAATATATTGGTAAATATCAGAGACCGTAAATAACCGTTATGGGTATATAAAATATCCCTATGAAGGTTTCATCCTAAAAACTTTTCGAGGACGCCAAAAATCTTATAAAAAGCCCATTATATCAATAATATAATAAACATATATTTTGCAACTGTTATTGAATACGTCTTGTAATAACCGTTATTTGTGATTTTTAAAAATAAAAGTAGCAAAATAATTATTATTTTTAATTTTATTATAAAAGTTATTAATACCTTTTATTTTGACCTTCTATTTTCAAAATCATAAATAACAGTTATTAGAGACTTTTAAAAATATTTCTCAGAAATATAAGTCAGTCAAAGACTTTTCAAAATATATAAGTCTTCTGAAAAAATAAAAGTCTCAAAGAATTTTTTATAAAAGTCTTTGCTCAGAATCCGCATATCATGGATAATAATTTTAATTACTGTTTATTCATTTTCAGGAACATTAATTTTTTAGAATAGCTGCAGACAGATTGGACCTTAGGTCCGAGAACCAAAGGTCGCAAAAGCGGAAAATGCCCTCTCCACAGATACCTGGGTCGTAGGAATGCATTGCGCCAACGTTGCCAATTGGTAAAGGTGCGGATTTATATACTTTCTCTTCCTAGTAAGACAAGACATAACACAAATATTGCTTAAAAATATTTTAATGTTTGTGACTTTTATTATTTAAAATTAAGACTTTTATTTTTTGACCGAAGACTTTTTTCAAAAAAATTTTTGATATAAAAGTTTTTGTGTGATTTTATAATAGAGGTCTTCAATAAAAAATCTTTAAGACTTTTAAAATAAAAAGTCTTTGATAATCGTTATTGGAGACTTAAAAAAAAATTTAGTAAATAATCATTAAATTAAACTTTTTATGATAAAGATCAAAATAATCATTATTCAAAGTTTTTATGATAAAAATAAAAAAATAATCGTTAAAAATGATTTTTGTGCATAGCCATCATAACCGTTACGGTCCCTGAGGCATGTGTGTATGTTTGTATTATTCTATGTACATATGTGTAACTTTGAACAGTTGTCTGCTGTTCGTAGGAATATTTTTGGCGGCTTGGTAGGCGATTTATGTATCACAAACAGTTAATAATGTACATACATACACTTACTTATATACAAGAATACTTTGCATGCAAAGTGCCAAGAATTGATGCTTCAAAAATTTGTTTTATCATGTCGAACAGGCGACAGCACACAATAAACTTTCAGCTCAATTTTTGACACGAAATACCTGAGGCTGTCTAGGGAATCGGCTAGACATGGAACGAGATTTTCCTTTTGGTCAGCGAGCGACAAACAAATCCGGTTTGGCAGCGTACCACAAAGTGACAAACTGTCTTTATTTATTGGTTTTCCGCCACACGCGAACGCGCAAGCAACGGCCAACAAGCAAGCAATAATGTTTACAAAAATTTAAATTGTTTATAAAAAAACACAGAAGTCCCTGCTCAGGCGCCAATGAAAAATTCGCTAAGCGTTTTTAGCGAAACGAGATAATACAAATTTAAATAAAGTGAGACGCGGTGAAGTTCGTTAACAATTAATTTATTGTTGCTGATGGCACGCTAAGTTGCTTGATCAACGAAGACGGAATTCATACTGGTCGAGCGGTGACCACAGCTTGGCCACGCACTCTCGAATTTGCCGTCGGCAATTGCCGATCGCTCAAGCTCAAAGAGAGGGAGCCAGCTTAAACTAGAATGCCTTCTTGGCGCTCTTAATAACGCTTACGACTTCATTGTCTTCTACTGCAATTACCTAACGTCAACAAATTACTTTTAAACTACAATTAACTTCATTTTACAAATTTACAAATTCATGTGCTGCTCTA